>JAKSZP010004523.1:0-55659 GCA_022478985.1 Massospora cicadina
CACCATCTTGGAAATTACTTTGAATGGACCTGACCACAATGAATCTAATTTGTTTCTTTGTCCAAACCATTCATATTGCAATAGGTGAATCTTTCCCCGATCTGATATTCTTCTAAGGCCAGTCAGTTTTTGTCATCCATTGATTTCACTTATATCCTTTTCTTCAATGTAATTTTAAATTTATTGCGGGGAAGGCCGACCATGGGATGGACACTTCCGAATATGACTCAGGAAAGACAAACTTAGTACCAAGGGAGGCACCCCAGAGAGGCGATGCTATCTCTTGTTGCCAGCGGGAACGCCACTTATAGGAGGGGGAGGGGATGTGTGAAGGGGCCGTAGCCACTATTGAGCACGTGTGGAGGAAGGGGTCTGATTTGATGAACCAGAATGGGAACCAGGAGGATACCAGCTGTCAGCGACGCGGTGGGAGGTATCCAAACATCCACGCTTGAAAGTGGTCCACCAAATGAGACCAGAATCTGTGGACAGTTTCTGGGAGGGTGGGGGTGGAGCCTGCGATGGCATCTAAGACAATCGTGTGGATGGTCCACATGGCGATTGCAACCACCAGAGCATGGAGGGAGGGTGGAAGGGAGGAAGCCATTGATAGAGCAAACATATCTCTTGACAGACTGAAGGGATGCGTTTGATCCTGGCCCAGCAGACGATGAGCTTCGCGCCATATCACTTTAGAGGTAGGACACTTCTCCAGTCGGTGGAACAGCGTTCCATACTGGCCACACACATGATGCAGGATGAGTGTAAAGCATTAGAGCACTCAGCTGTACAGTACACCCGCCTCAGGCAGCGCCACACATGGGAACAGATTTGAGGCTGCAACAGAGGATGGTGTGCGTATTTCCAGATAGTCTTTTGGGTCTCAGTGGAATAAGGGATGTCCATCATGTCCAGGTAGTCCACCCTGGATAGGACTTGGGGTCGAATGGGGATCACGCCATCATGGATGGGTAGCCCCTGTACCTCTTGTGTGAACTGAGGAGAGGGGCGGCCTCTTTGGGTTGTATGTCCACTAATATAAATTCTCCACTCTGTGCTTCGCATAGAGAGTAGGATTCGTTTGTAATGGGTTTTAGTCCTGTGAGGACCTGTGGCCGATGTGTGTGATGCGAGGTATTTCATCAGGGAGTGGTGGTTTGATGGATTGTTGAGGCCCAAGGCTCGGGAGAAGTTGGAGCGGGCTGCGCGGGACCAGTGTTGGGATGGGAGTGTAGGAGCGGTGACAGCCGCGATCCAGGTGCCCAGGATCTTGGCAGCATGGGCTTTGAAGTCAAGCAGGCCCATGCCACCTTAATGATGAGGGCCAAACATGACCTCTAGCCATACTGGTGGAGGGCGGCCTGACCAAAGCCATCCTTGCAGCAAGGCATACAGGGATTTGAAGAAGCTTGGGGAGAAGGGGATGGCGTGGGCTCCAAACCAGACTTTGGATAGGAGCATAGAGTTGGCTATAACAACCCTGCCAGTGAGGGTAGTAGGGTGGGCTCTGATAGAGGCGATTTGCTTCGTCACGTTGTCCAGTATAAGGCACTCCATTACTGCTGACGCGTATCCGCCTGCCTCCATCCACACGCCCAGATGGTGCACCGGTCCTATGGTAGGACGTGGCACGAAGGGGAGCACCAGTGGAGTGGTGTGTGTTGAGTTAGTAAGGCGTGGACATGGGCGAGCAGATGGGCCAGGTTGGGAACTAATTGCTGGGGCCCAGCAGTTCCGAAACTGACCAAGGAGGATGATTTCAGTTTTAAAGGCGTTCAGTGTCGCGTTGCTTACCCGGGAATATTCCTGGATGAGGGCTTCAAGCGCGCGTGCATCTTTATTATTAGACACCCCCACCACGCAGTCATCTGCAAATGCCATCATCTTGACTGGGGTTTGGCCTGGCACATGGACCCCAGTGAGTTGGGCATTCACATTTTGCAGTAGTGGGTCAAGGCTGAAGTTGTATAAGAGTGGGCTGAGGGGGTCTTCTTGTCGCAAGCCCCTTTGAGGGCGGACTACTTCTGTTAGGAAGCCTGGGCCATGCACTGCCATTGTTGCAGATTCCGTGAGCAGCATCACCCAGTTGATGATGCGGGGGGTAGGCGGAATTGATGGAGGCAGGCCCTTAGGTATTCCCAGTTTACTCTATCATAGGCCTTTTGTTGGTCCAAGAATACCAGTGCTCCTGAGGCTGTGGACTGACATGCATTAGCCACGGAGTGCACGTTATCCCAAATAGACCTTCTGGGGATGAAACTGAATTGATCTGGGGAGATGGTGGCAGATGCTACAGTCCCTAAACGGTTAGCCATGATTTTTGTTAAAATTTTGGTGTCTGTGTTTGTTAGAGAAATGGGGCGCCAGTTGGCTAAGTTAAGCTTATCCACTTTCTTGTAGAGTGTGACAGTAAAGGCCTCATGTCCTCCTGGTAGGAGGCGCGTTTCCAACAGGCTTTGGTTAAGTGAAGCGAGCAGCAATTGGGATATATATTTGAAATATTTTTTGTAGAACTCATATGGAATGCCATCTGGGCCTGGTCATTTTAAGTTTGGTGCACCGCGAATGGCTGTCCATAATTCATTCGGAGTAATTAAAGTCATTATTTCTGGGTATCAGAAAATGGTGCAGATATGAGTGAGTCAAGAAATTCTGCCACTTTGGCCGGTTGAATTATTTCAGCTCAGTATAACTTGGAGTAATATTTTTGCATTTCAATTGCCACTTTGGCCGGTGTGTCCGCAATGGAATTATTCAATCTTCGCACCTGTGTGCAGGCCACACTCTGGCATGGTACAAAATTTTTTTTAAAGAAATATGCGGTGCACTTGTCGCCTTTAGTGATGCGTGTGGCCCTGTATTGGACACAAACCTGATGTTTGTGTTGCCTTTCGAGTGCATTGAGGTGGGCGGCTGCCTCCACCCACTTCTGGCCCCATGCAGGGCTGTATCCTGTAGCTGGAATGCTGGACTCCAAGTGGGCCAATTCCACCAGAGCGCGTGAGATAACCACCGATGTGGCTCGTGAGCATCTGGAGGAGAGATGGCGATAGTGGCAGATGGTGTCCTCTTTGAAAGTTGCCCATTTGGAATTGGGGTCCACACAAAATGGTGCAACAAACAAAATTTGCCAAAGTTGCCTCTTCCACCCACATGGAAAATCCTGGCGACGCGAGCTTGGGGGGGGCAGATTTTGCACCAATGTGGGGCCTTAGCAGCTGTGACTGGTAGGTGGTATGTTATCAAGACCAGTTGATGGTTGGAGAATTCCATTTATGTTGTTTTGAAGTGGGAGATGTGGGGTTGGAATTTCGCCGGCATTAGAATAAGGTTGATGCGGGTCATGGACCTTAATTGGCCGTTGTGGACATGGTGACGCATCATGTTTTTGAGCAGTGGGGCATGTCGTGGCAGTGCATCCATTAACCCAAGGGTGGCCTTTAGAACGCGTAGTTCTACATGACCCTGTGGGGCGTGGGGTGAGGGAGGCCACCGGTCCATTGGTGAGGTTAGCCAATAGTTCATGTCACTGACTAGAAAAGAATTAGGGGGTAGCGGGAGGGATTTGACCAATGAGAAAAATTCCTGACGCTCGTGTGCACCATTTGGGGCATATATGTTGACGATTGCATGTGCTACATTGACCCATGAGAAGGTGACAATGAGCACTCAGCATTTAGGAATGTTTCTGAGGATATGAATTTGAAAAAATTATTTTTCCAAATTAGCACCCCACAGTACTTTGACCAAAAGGATAGGGATGGGAGGAGCATTGTTTTCCAAGCTTCCTCGGAACCTTGTGGACAGTGGGACTCCTGGATGGACAGGATATCCATGGGTAAATTGTGTTGTAAAAAACTCAGTTTCCTAGCCCAGGACGGGGAGGCCTTGAGTCTGGCGATATTCAACATCCCTAGAGTGAAGGTTTCCCCCATCGCACCTTAGGTGCGAGGGGGTGGGCCCCTGGGCCCACCAGCCTCTTCTAGGTCCCCACGGGCTTTCACAGCAGTGTGGGTGTTAGCAGCAATGCTATCAGAGTTTTTGTTGATTTTTGCAGAAAGAGTCACGTTGGCTTTGGCCTTTACTTTTTTTTCCTGACGTCGGACAAATTTTTTGCGGTGCGGATGAGTTTGGTGCACCGTCGAGCAGGTCAAACAAAAATTTTTCAGTTGGGATAGGTCCCAAGTCAGTTTTGCCGGAGCTTGGGTGCAACGATTGGGTGAGATCAAATCTCCCATCAGATCCTTGGATTGAGTGGCCCGCTTGGCATGGGCTTCCCAATCTGATTGGATGATGGATTCCCAAGTTGCTTCTGCCATGAAGGTCTCCATGTCCTCCTGGCATTGTGAGTGTGGGATAGCGGTGGTGGCCTTGGCCACTTCCTTGGCCGCGGCCCTATGGGCCTGCTTGGCCTTCTTCCACTCCTGCGGGGAGATAGGTTTTACCAATAGGTAGCAGCCTTGTGCTCCCCACGGGAGAGCCTCCTTGGTGCTTGCAGTTGGTTTGTAGTGCGCCTCTCCGCTGGCCATGGCCGCTGAGGGGTGCTCTTGGAATGTGACGCCCTCCTTGATGGGGCATGTGTGCGCCTTATGGCCAAACGCATCACAGTGGGTGCAAATGGGGGGCGCGCTGTCCACGGTCACCTGGAACGGGTGGGTGGTGTGCCCTGCGATATCAATAAAAGTGGAGCGCGGGATCTGGGTTAGGTCCTTCGTGATCTCCTCAGTTGGGTTCAGAACTGCGATGGCTTTGCTGGTTCACAGGTGTGGCATCAGCGTGAAGCGTTGCATTTTGAAAGATTGTATTTCACCATATATGGCGAGACCATCTTTCAGGTGTTGTTCCAAATTGTCACATTTTACCATAGTAGGCAAAAAGTCAAATGTGAGGAAAATTTGGTTTGATTTTGTCCATCTGGTGCGTTTGGTATTGATGACCCATTGCCCTTCAGGGAGGTCAACCAAAATGCGCACCGCTGCAGCCTCGTCTGCTGCTTTTTTGCTCTTGAAACCTAGGTCCAGCTAACTGCGCGACATGGAGTGAGGTGCAACGTACATCATGGTCAGGAAAACTTTGTGTACATCTTCACAAAATTTTTCCCATAAGCTGTTTTTTGGATGTCCAGATACACACAGACTCCGAATTCCACCGACGAAAGTGGCTGGGAGTGTGGCGTGCTGATGTACTGGTTGCATTGTGCTTGACACGCGAGTATCTCCAGGGAAATTGTGACCGCCAGTTTTTTAAGATTTTTGTCTATTCCGCCAGATTCTCCGGGGCGTTTTCAAACGTTGGAGGCCGCAGGCCTTCCACCTGCTCCTCTTACCTTGCTTGCCCAACTGCTCCCTGACATGGGCGCAGACTAATCTCCTCTGTGAGATTATCAAACTAGATTCAGTCTTGAATTGAATAGGTTGCAATAGTGATTGCAACAAGTTAGAAAAGGTTCCTTTTCTTCAATGTAGTCTCAAATGCTTGTGATTGCATATTGATCAGGATACTCATCAGTCAGTTCAAGTATTGCTCTGTACTCATCCCTGACGTAGAAACCACCACCAAATATAAAATCATTGGCAAAATGGCCTTTCTTCCATATAGTAATTCAAATGTCATCTTCCCCATCACCGTATGATGACTGATGTTGTAAGCGAATGTCACCAAACCCAGGTATGTTCCCCACGCGGAAGTTCTCCCTGCAACTAGCTTCCTAAGCGTCGTAGCCAGCATCCCATTGACCTGTTCTACCAGTCTATTTGTCTATGGCTGGTATGGTACTGACATGACTCCCCAGATCCCCATTATTTTGTTTAGCCTTGGGATCACATGAGATGTGAAGTTGTTCCCATTATCGCTCAGTATAACTTGTGGACATCCATGCTGGTATACTAATTGATCCAGGATGAATCTCGCAGTACTGGTAGCGTCTACTCTAGTTAGGGCTTTCATTTTGACCCATCTTATCAGATGGTCGTTGGCAACTATGATGTACTTGACTCCCCCTGTGCTCATCACCAGCAGTCCCATCACATCGATGGACACCATGTGCCAGGCGAATCTAGGCGGACCAGTCAGTATTCAGTTGTGTTCTTGTGTGGTTTGTGCAGCTGGCACTCCAGACAATAAGCCAGATGATCCGCAACATCGTGGTTGATTGATTCCCAGTAATAATACTGGAAAATATGGTTGTTTGTTTTCCTCAGGCTTCTGTGCCCAACAACCTTGTGAGCTTCTTGTACTATCGCTGCTCTTTCTGACAGTTTTGGGAATAATAACTGCTTCCTGTTGAATGTCTTAAATACTTGTCCATTCATAGTCTCAGTGTTTTCCATCACTTTTCGAAGCGCACCTAGGATTTCTCAAGGCTCATCCCTAATTTTTCCTTCAATCATTCTCTGGAATAGCTCATCCGCCTGTGGGTATACCAACTGGACCATTGGCAACCATGATAAGCCATCTGCGTTCTGATGAGAAGCCCCCGCTTGGTGGACTATCTCATAATCATAATCCTGAAGCTTAAGTGCCCATTGGGCCAGTTGTCCTTCTGGTTCCCTTAGATTGTGCAGCCAACACAGTGAAGAGTGGTCCGTCACCACCTTAAAGTGCATTCCATGGATGTACATCCAAAACTTTCTTGCATGTATATATGACCACAAGGCATTCCTGCTCAGTCACAGTGTAGTTCCTCTCAGCAGCTGAGAGTGTCCAGCTCACATAATTCACCGGATGCTTGTCACCAAGTTCTTCTACTTGGCTCAGTACAGCGCCAATCACCATCAACAAAGCATCAGTTTAAATGATAAACTCCTGATCGAAATTTGGATATTTCAGAATCTGTGAATCTATCAAATACTGGCATAACTCATCGAAGGAGTCCTGGGCCTCTTCATTCCATACAAATCCTTTTTTGGATCCTTTTGTAATAAAATAAAGGCTCAGCTATTTGGGCGAAATCCCAAATAAATCTTCTATAGTATCCAACCATCCCAAGAGATACTTGGATTTCTCAGACACTCTTCGGTACAGCCATATTCTCTATAGCTGCTATCTTCTGGGTTTGCGGCTGCAATCCTCTTGAGTTGATCACAAATCCTAGGTATTCCAACTCTTTCTTGAAGAAGTGGCACTTCCTTGGCTTGATCTTCAGGTTAGCTGTGGACAGTCTCTTAAAAACTTCTTCTAAGTGGTGAAGGTGATCAGTAAATATTCTACTGAACACATTAATATCATCCAGATATGCCAGGATGCATGACAACTTCAGGTAGCTTAATATTACGTCCATGGCCCTCTGGAACGTCGCAGGCGGATTGCAAAGACCCTGTGGCATCCTTGTCAGCTGGTATAACCCCTGCGCGGTAATAGTTGCGCATTTTTCTATGTCATCTTCTGTCAAGGTGATCTGCCAATATCCTGAGATCAGATCCATCGTGGAGAAATACTTCACTTCTCCTAATCAATCCAGCACATCGTCAATCTCAGTAGGGGATACAAATCCTTCTTCATAATTTTGTTCAGCCTCTGGTAGTCAATCACCACCTGGTTTGATCCATCCTTCTTCATGATCAGAATCAGACTTGCCCAGGGACTTGACGACGGAACTAGAAGCCCATGCTTCACTAGTTTTCTGATCTCATCCTCCACTACCGCTTCAGTGGCTTTCAATCTTTGGATTAGTCTCATTTTTATTGATAGATTTTCCCCAGTGTTGACCTTATGAATTACATCTTGTGCGCATCCCAAATTGCGGTCATCCTGAGCAAATACTTCGTGATATTCCTTGAATAGTTTGAGCACATTCTCCTGCTGGCCTTCTGACAGATCAGCGAGCTGCTCTCTATCAACCAATAGGTTGATGCTTTCAGCTACCTCAGCTAGTAATCCCATTTCATCAAAAGACCTAAAATCGTAGAATCTCAATTTGGTTATTGGGATCAAATGAACAAATATGATGATTTGATTCCTCTTGATCTTCATCGGTTTTTTGCTCAAATTCTCCAGAAGAACTTTTATTTCTCCATGGCCTGGCATTACTATCCCAGGAGCCACCCATGGCTCCACTCTGGACTTCTTCCAAGGGCTTCTGACTTCCCCCATACAACAGCTCCGGAATCTTCAAAGTCAACCCTGTGTCAACTATTATCTGCGATCTGGCAGGTATGGTCCTTTCTTTCTTGATCCTTAATGGAATTCCCCAGTTTTCTAGAATTTCCGCCGGCATCTCGCGTCACTTCCTACCAACTAATTGGTATCAAATTGGTACAATACCATCATTATATATCAGATTAATGAAGTTGCTTCTCCAATTCAACGGAGATTCACCGTCCTTCTGGTATATCAATGGTAACGTCTGACCCAGGATGGTCAACATATTATCCTCAAAGTTACATTTAACTCCATACTTTTGTAGGAACTCCGTTCTGATCAGGATATCATAGTTTTGGCTCGCCAAAACTATCACTGATGCAGATACCACCAACAACCCAAATCATAGTGGCAGCACACTATACGCTCCACAGGAAATGGTGTTGTTCAGCCCAGCATTTTTATATTCAATCTTGTGTTCCAAGTCTAGCAAGATCTTCATCCTCTTCACCAGCTTGGTCGACACATTATTGATGGGTGCTCTGCTGTCAACAATCGCCCTCACCCTTACTTGATTCACTTGAATATCTATATATGTACACTCAGAGTATTGTAATATAGTATTTACTGAGTGAATGGTGGCGTTATTAGCTGAATCTAGGGTGTGAATAATCTGCGCCAATAATTCAGGAAAAAAGTCCTTTATCGCTCCAAGAGGGATAGATAGATTGCCTCATCTAAATGGACGTCTAATAACTCATCAGGATTCTCAGCAGTTTTAATCTTCTCCGCCAGTTGTCGGGCATATGGCCAGGTAACTTCCTGAATTATCTCAGGGTTGATCTTCTTCGCCCCAGCTCTGGTCACAGCATTCACATCCATATTGACCACTTGGTATAGCTGATCCTGCTCGTCATATATGAACAGATTGCTAATGTCTACTTCTTCATTCATGATATTGGGAGGAACAGGTTTCTCCGCCAAACTATACTGTTCCTTGTATAGGCAGCAGGCCCTTTTCCCGAATCCTTTGCAACTGCTGTCTCCTTGGCCTGGACCACATTAATATGATCCTTCAGCTTTTTGCAGTGTACGGCGAAAATGTCCTTTCCCGCCACACTGATAGCAGACCTTCTCTTTCTTGCTTAACCATATGAATTCTTTGGGCGTATTTCCTGGCACAGTTTGGTTGGTAGCCTCTTTTGCTCCTTTGTTTCCATTCGTGGGATTCAGAATTCAGACCAGATTAGACTTGAAGCTTCTATTTGGGGCATCAAATGTTGCTCCCAAAATCTTCAGGTTGTCTATCAATTGTGAGGTAGTTATATCCATCGCAAATACAGAAGACATCATTTGATTCAAATCAAATTAGGGCCAAAGGGCTGCTTGCAAAGCGATTCTAGCATCAAAGTCATCTAAAATCTTCGCTCTGGCCAGGATCTGCGACTCCTGGTAAAATTGATCCATGAAGCTAACAAGAGACTCATCTTTATGGAATTGAATTCCCATAAATTCTTGCTTGCGTTTTGATATGCGGGTTAAACTCCCAAAGTCCTTCATTATGGCCTCCTTTGCCTTGGCATATGACCAGCTGTCCCCCTCCAGGTGGGGTAACATTAAACTTTGACAGTTGGTGTCCAGGCAGTTCATGACTAAAAATGCCTTTTGACAATCCCCATATCTGTTCATAGTCATGTTAAACAGTTGGAAAAATGCTGGGGCGTTATCCCAATGGAATGTAGGCAATTTTGGCGTTGCTCTAAATTCCTCCAAGTCATTTTGGGCTGATTCTATTTGTTCAGCTACTCAGCTACCTTGTGGAGTGACTTTGGGCGTCATCTCCAAAATGTCATTAAAGGCAGGCGACATATTTCTTGGGGTATTTGACTTCCCAAGTATTGTTCAAAAACTTCTCTCTTCAGCATCGCTGGCCATATCAGGCTCAAAAGCACATCTGTGAGCTTTCAGTTACTCCACTTTTTTTGATCAATTTCTTGATATCCACACCAAACTTTCTTAAATGAACGTAATCTGCTTCTCACTCCGTTTTTCAGGAATAGGACCTCTCAAACGAGGTCTCCTTCTTTCTTCTTCAACAAGTTTACTTTGGTGAGTAACTTGTTCCCAAAGCTGGCTACATTTTCTACTCCTTCCTCCACCTTAACAACTCATTCTTCCAAGGCCACAAACTCCTGATGGTCCATTGAATTTAAGGCATTCTGATACACAGTGGCGATCTCAGTCCACAGCTTTCACATTTCTTCTTTATACGACATTATAATAGATTCTTTATTCAACTACCCCTGTGATGAGCACCAACTTGTAAAAATTTACTCTTAGTTTATTATTCGCTGTCAACCCAATAACCTTTTTACTGCAGAGGCTTTATTTCCTTGTGCACTTCATCGCGTTGTATAGAATGTATTAATCAATAATAGTATGGAGACTATTATCTGTAGCTGAGATTGAACTATTATTAGGCCCAACGCTTCGGCCTGTACTTCTGATTAAATACTCTGTAAGTCGTACTTGTAGGGATTCGTTCCCTATATTCTTGTCCACCCAATATTTGTTGAGATACCCCAGTTACAGTCTCTCTCAGTCCAACACACATCCAGCAGCTATCCCTGATTGTGGTTCCTTCATCTCTAGATCCCCGCTCAGATCTTTACTCTTCTCTCTGAGAGTCTTCCAATTATTTCCTTCTGTAATAATATCCTTGAAATAGAACGACACAATAGAAGCTGATAGTCTAACTATATGCCAAATTGATAATATATTATAGCTAATATTGCTTTTGTAGATAATGTTTTTTATTAAAGTAAATTCTAGGGAATTATATAGTAGGGGATATGGCTGTCTAACCCTTGGTTGACACCTCTTCGATGAAATGACAGCCATTGCTGTTGAATCACCCTTCCTCATCTTGGCAGCAATGGTCTTCCCCATCCTGGCTAGGATTCCGTTGTTGGACATCCTCGAGACCTCAAAAAGAAAGAGTCAGAAAATATGTCCCTAACATTTTCCTCTCAATCCAAGAAAACCAACCATATTTGGCTAGCGACCTGCTTAGGTAATGGGACTTATTACCCATTATGGCAGGTCACTTCTTAAATAATTGATTCACTAGTTGCAGGCGGTATCACTCGCCTCACAACTCACTATTGATTTCCAATCAGTCAGTGATGAAACCTGACCAATCCCAATTGGTACACCGGATAGTCAATCACTATCAGATGCCCCTATTTCGTTGGCCACTCTGCCTGATGAGATCTTAGGTATTCATCCAGATAGATTCTGATGGATATGACCAGATGAATATCCCAAAATCCCCTGAACATAGTTCCTCCTAAACTCGGGCCAACCAATTATTTGATTCACTTCACCTTAGGGAATTTTCCCCTATCGATACCAGGTAATCTAGCAGGCTTGGAATATGGGCAAAATCCCAACAGGGGATATGGTGGAAAAGAATATCCCTAGAAAAAGGGTTGAAATCAACTAAAGTCATAGATTTATAAATGATATGAGAAGACTAGAAGGAGGAGGTTTTTGGAAAGAAGAAGCGGAAATTCCAAGCAGACAGTATCAGCTATTTAAATTTAACTAAATAATGTGTGTGGTCAAATATATTGCTTCAAATTATAATAAGTTTATTAAGTTCATTTTGTGGACCATTGATCTCTTTTTAGCACTAGTGGTGCCCAACCCAAAAGTGGGAGCTGCCGCGCATCTTTATTTGCAGGTGAGCCAAACAAAGAGATTATCCAAAAAATTCCTATTGTAGCCCTAAGTTATCATCCTAGGAAGCCATATCAGATAGTGAAGAAGCTTTGGGGAAACATTTGTTTGGTGACTACTTTAGCTTGTGGATCTTGGACCAATGATCTTAATATTGTTTGTCCGTTGCTCAGTAGGCTTGACACTGTGCAACTACTATGGCGAATATTCACCCTATTGCCAATTTTATAACAGTCTCCATTCCACATTTTATATTGGTCAAGAACCTGGTGTACTAGCCCTCTTAGCTAAGGATGTCTTTTATCTAGGATGGGTGATCCTGACTAGGCCATGAGGAAGTTGGCCCAACACATCAATCAGCTACAATATGATGCCATGACCAATTTAGCTAGTACTGTCACTAAAGAGGGCTTGGAAGCTTCTGGGCTTAGACCACCTCTACCCTCTTTTTATATATTTAATTTGGTTTTATAGTAACATAACTTAATCACTCTAAAACTTAGAAGCTCAAGTCCATTTTAGAAAGAACTTTTATAGTCACTCATAAGAGGGGCGATGAGTATTTTATTAAGCCTCTTGCCTCTGAAATCACTCTCAACTGAGTGCATGGACAATTTTTACGTCCCTATTCTCCTCCTTAACATTCCTGAAGGGGATAATGTTGGATAATTTGACATTTGACTGGTTATAAATAATGTCCTGGTGATAACTAGTAAAAAAATTACTAATAATAACTAATCCAACTCTCAGAGGAAGCATTTAGATTGGAGTAATGATTTTATTCCTTGCCTTAAGCTGAATAGCTCAGATTGAGCTAAGTTACTTCAAACCCCAGCAAAACCTGTCAACTGACGTGGAAGTTCGTCCCTTAACTAACATAAATTTAATTCTACCTCCTATGAGAAAATATCCCCTTTTATAGACCTGAAGAGGGCTCCAAGGATAAAATATTTTACCCACCTATCATAGTTTAGGACATCTGGTAATTGACTGAGTTCAAAATTTTTCAAGATGGCTGATTAATCAATTATATTACATTGTTAACCCATGGATTTGTCATATGTGTTATTGCCCAACATAAAAGAATAAGCACAGTTGAGGTGAAAAGATTTTGAGAATTTTGGTAGGTTTAATAATCTTTAATCAAATTGAGCACCCCTCTACTTATCATAATTTCTTTCATATCTCCTTATTCATATCCAAGTCTCTTAGTAATGTGAGGCGCTGCTTTATTAAATTATTGCTTGTTTGCTGAACTAAAGTGATAATTTTATCCTTATTTTTAAAGTATTAAAATTACATATACTGTGGTCTACTTTCTCCCCAAATTCTTAACCAGATGTTAAGAGCTTTAATACTCTGGTACTGGTCTATTGTTGAAATTCTGTTCCCAAATACCTTTCATCATCAAAGTACCAGGATCTTACATAGTAGGTGCACTTAGACTAATTGTTCTAGAGTCCACTTGTTGCACCCAAGTGGCCCTATAATTAGAAATGCTGTTATATTATAGCTGAAAATAAGCATCAATAAATTGTAAATTTTGTAATAATATCAAGGCGGTTTTTATTTGAACTAATATATCAGATTATTCTGATAAATTGGGAAGAATCAAGGGTTCATCACTGAAAACTCCACTTACACGCCTGGAAGAATGAAAAGGGTTAACTATTCATGTCAACCACCAAAGTCTAACACAAGCTTCTTATAATAGAGGAGATCTTAACAATTTTCATGGTCAGCTCTTGTGCTTCTTTCTAAGTAAGACTTAAAGAAAGGTTACGACTCAACAGACCTGTAATGACATTAAAGGCACCTTTTACAAACTCATATTTGAATTTGAAGCTCCAAAGGTTGCAATAGGTCTAGGTCTGATGATGTGCCAACTTTTGTAGCTTCTCAAAATAAATGAGGGTTTGAAGGTTCATTCAGACAACCACTTCATGTAGTGCTTCCTTGAAGAAGATACCACCAGTGTGTGAGCGACCATTCCACTTCAGCAAGCTTCTCTTTTTGATAGCCCATGATTGCTCTGAGGAGGAGAACATTCATGAAAATTAAGTGACAGGATGCTCCATTCCATCATGATCCTGAAACAAAGCAGCCCACACTGATGCTGCAGAGGAATCACATGCTATTTTAAAGGACCTGTATTAATCTGCATGTTTAAGAACAGGAGGCGCCAAAAACATTTCCTTTATAACTTTAAATGAACGTTGGCAAGCTTCCTTACATTTAAAGAAAACGATTTCCAACAGGGGATAAAGGGATGTCGTTAACTAAGAGAGCACAGGAGAAAGATTCTACAAGTAATTGATGGTACCTAAAAAAACTCTTTGGAATGTTCTGCGTGGTAGGAGTGACCCTAAAGGGAATGGCCTCAAGGTTGCAAAAGGGATGGAATACAAATACTTTCAGGACCAGGTTACCCAATAAGGTGACTTCCTATTTGAAAAAGTAGCAATTTGAAAGGCTTTTCGTACTGATCTGCTTTCTTAAAAGCAGCAGCATTCCTCCAATAATATTTATACAACTCATGAGTGGGAAATTGTATCAAGATATCATCATTGTATGTCACCGCACAGTATAAATGGAGATCGCCTGGGATGTCATCAATCATATGCTAGAACGTGCAGGCGCGTTTTTAAGAACAAAGGGCATCACATGGAACTGAAAGGTACCCTTTTTTATGAATGGCTGTAAGGCACTCCTGGCCTTCTGCTACTTATATTCAATTGAAGGCGTTCATAAGGTCAAGTTTAAAAACCCCAGTTATTTGGAATCCTCTGGTAGATAATTTTTTCTAGAGAAATGGGATAAGGGTCATGAACTGTTATGTTATTCAAATGGCCATAATCCATGAAAAATCGCAGTATTAAATTACCTTTTGAGCAAATTTATGGGTTAAGAGATAGTAGAAGATTTACATGGTATCCGCCCTTCAGAAGCATCTCCCAACCAAACCTCTAACTTCTTATCTTTCTTTTTAATATATGGATATAACGGTCAGTTAATATTGATCATTCTACACCGTCAAAAAAGCCAGGTCATATTCAGAATGGAGTTGGAGATGATTGGTTTTTTCTATAATAAAATATTCTTATATGACACTAGCACAGAGGTAAAATCAGGAGTAAGCTCAATGTGAGAAGGAGTTGAAATGATGGAGCCCACTTACTTTCAAATGTTACCAATCAATGAGAGAAAAACCCAAAAAATGGGTATTCATAAGGGCAAGAAGTTGGAGTACAGTTTAAATTTATCTGTTGCAAACGCTACCTGCCAATGTCAAGGATAACTAGGAACCGCAATTTAGCAACTAGTAAACCAATCACGGGATCAAATTGTTCATAGCAAAGGGTACAAAACGCATTGCCTTAGAACAGGCCATTAGAGCAGAGGGAGCCCTTAATACAGTTAACCCATTCTTAAGATTCAGATCAATATCATGAACTATTGTAAATTCATGTAGTTTCTCTATGTCTTAATATACTAAAAGAGCATCAATAGGCACTTTATGGGATCCCAGACGAATTTAATAGACATAATTAGACAGGATCCTGTTTTTTAAAACAGAATGAGACTTGAAGAGCTTAGATGTGATAGTAAATAGGGATATTAAATGGACTGTAATCTGGTTGGGAAAAGGATCCTTAGAAGGATGGATTCCTCAATCAAAGCTTGTTTCAAAGCATACAATACAGGCATCAGAGGATTTAAAGTATCTTTTTCTTTAAAGGTTGGACTCAACAGTGAGGACCTGATACTTGAATATGAGGAGACTGGATGTGGAGAGGAAAGAACCTCATCAGGAAATGACAAGAAAATTGTGCAAAGCTACAAGAGAACTGACACTTTGATGGCCATAAGATGAGACGCAACTTTGCTAGCAGATATTCTCCCAACACGGCCTCAGTGGGAAAAACTTTTGGTATGCCTCCCACCATACTTGAAAATTCCCAAGAGTGGCACAATATAGGTGGCCACTCCAACAACCTGCTCCAAGGAAGCCAACTGAGATTCTCAAAATGAATTATTTTTAGGAGACAAGTTTCAGGGCCATATGAAATAATGAGATCAGAACCTCCAGTGGAAGTCTCAAGCCAGGATCCTGAACCAGAAAGACTATAATTAAATAGGTCAGATCTGAAGACTTTCCGCCCAAAGTGAAACCATATAAAGGGTGAGCGAGTCTTAATACCAGGTTGGATCACTGAGGACACTAAAGTAATCAATTGTGTAGAACCACCCTAATGGTTTTATGAACGCAGGATTTCCCAAACCCAATGGCAAGAATCCCACTCTACTACATCCAGGAGAACAACACTTCGTTAAATATCCATAAGGTAAGATGAAGTTGCAGTATTTAATGAAATCAAACCTGAAACTTCTCCTGGCGTCCAAGACTTGATTCGCCACCTTTGAAGAAGGTAAGGATGAACTCATCCCCACTATAATGGATAAAACTGAAGTAAAATCGCAGGAAAAGAGATGTTAAATCAAAGAAATCCACCACCAACGCATAAGATAATCATATAATGCACAGATTGACCTTACACAGAACATAGACTAAGTACAGATTCGAGCTTCACTGGTATAGTAAAACCATTGCATCTCCCACCTCAAAAGGAAGAGTAAAGATGGCTAAAATTAAGGGTCAGTCTATTATGCCATGGCAGCAAATAGTAAGCCTAATATTAGCATATTAGTCAGAATGTGTAGACTTTTATAAACATACTGGAATACCAAAGGTATAGCCAATGACAGAACATTGTGTTTATCTAGTAAGGAAAGAACTCAGGGCTGAAAATTCACCACAAACGTTTCCTATGACCCACAAGAAGAACCAAGGTTGTGACAGTTGCCAAAGGATCCAAGTGAGCTTTTACTTCAGGCAGAGACTGCAATGTGGAAGAATTTCTAATGACAGTGAAGTAAATCTTGCTGGGCTGCCTGAAAACTTAACAAAATGCGAGGGGAGTATCTCAAAAATCAAGGTAAGGTTGGGATGCCTTAAAGCATCCAGAGTACGAGATAAGCCCAAATGGGCCTCAAACTATACACCACTCAAGCAGGGAGAGCAGAGCGTTATTAAAATTCTTGATATAGCCAGTTATTACAGAAACCAGGAAACATGCCAGTTTATTAGGTATCGAGGTTCACTTACAAATAAACTAACCTAACAGGTATTATTTTGATAAAACTTATTTATTGGAATAAAATAAGTGAATTGACTGACAGAAGAACCTGCTGGGGATGCTTTTATTTTAGCACTAGTGGTTCCCAACCCAAAAGGGGGAGCTGCAACGCATCATTAGGTGGGCTTCTGTTTTAAAAACCATATGAGTGGGATTAAGAGGGGTTGTGCATAAAATTATCATAATTTATTTACACCCAATTTAGGTATATTGACACACTATAGCATTTTTGCTAAAATTATGGATAATCTAACATGTCTTATCAGTAAAAAAAACTTGTGATTTTTTATAAATCAATTCTAACTTGTGGGATAGAAACATTTCATTTGACAGGGTGGCGGATTGCACCCATGGAAAGGGAAGGTAGGAGCAATATCAAATTTAATCAATTTTGTTGCATGTCCAAACCTATTGAGGATAGGCTCACCTTTACTGGAAGCTGGATAGAGAATTGAGAATAAAGTTCTGAGCTTGAGTTTGATTGAACAATTCAAAGGAATTGATATCAAAATATACCCTTGGGAAAGGCTTAAACTATAATATATCACCTTCTGGCTTAGAGAAGTGACGAACTGCCTGTGGGTGATGAACTCTGGCCACCACTGCTTCCTGACGCAGCCTCTGAATTCTACCCACCAATTTCTTTGCGGTTGGAAGATGGGGCAATGGAATATTTTTTAGGTGGTAGGCTATCTCCCACCTCTCATCCACAACAGGGACTATATACCCTTATTGGTGATAAAGCAGCCTTTTTGTCCCCCTTCTTGGCTCTGAAGGTGAACTTTTTAAAGTTTAGATGCAGCGGTTGCTTCCTAGGACTTAAAATCCATAAGTATAAAAAAAAGCTTTAATAGGTTAGATATGCTCCATTATTATAATGTAAGCCTCTCTAAGAAATTTGCAAGAAAAAAATTAGTACCTCATTTGTGTGGAAAAAGATTTTATGAATGAGGCTGCCATCTGACAATACCTTCCTAATGGAAGCAGCATAACTATTTAAATTCTTCCCAGAAATCCCTTTTTTGGGTAAAAAGCATCAATACTGAGCCAGAATTGAAGGAAAACTCCCAGGAGGCCAATGTAAAGCATTTCAGGCTTCTAGTAAATCCTGACCTCTGTTCAGTATTTGGTTGACTGGATGAAACACTTTATATAAGAATATCTGGTCAGTACTAGGGACTGCACAAATCATGTTTTGCTAGTGATAGTTTTCACAATATACCCTTTGGCTCTTAAATTCCCCAATAAAACAGCTATTCTCGCTATTAAGTTACCCAAAGTAAACAAGTATCACGCACTTTTATAGGATTTTGGAGGAGGGGCACCTAAATCTTAAAATGGTATGGATAATGTAAGTCTTGGAGACTATCCCCTATGCTAATACATGAAAGAGCTCCTATATAGAGCAAAAAAGGGCCCAAGAAGGCTGCTGTGCCTCTCATTAACAAGGGCGACCTAGCTCTTGTAGTGGGTGAACAATGGATCAAAGCCTATCCATTTAAAAAATTTCCTCTCTGCTAGCCCTCCCACCTACTAATGAGTTCAAAGAAAATTTTAGGAGCTTATGTAAGTAGGTGGTGGAATCCATAGAACATCAGTAGCCTTTGCGTTTTGTTCCCATCAAGATAAATTCATTAGAAATGGTTTGAATCCTTCCAAGTTTATAAAACAATATTTAGGTGTAAATATGTCCATTTAAACAAATCTAAGTTTGGCAAGCACATCCAAGTTCTCTGATTTCAGATAGTGCGGCGAGCCCATCCCAATAGGTTTAGGCTTCCAAACCCATTTTAATCAAATTGGAATAAGCTTTGCCATTGTTGAAAAGTGGCCACTGCACAGGTTCACGATGATTTTTTCACTTACCTAATACAGCTTTCTGTATGATGACAAAAATCATGAATCTGAGCCATTAACGGTTCAGCCAAACTTGATCTTTGTTCAACTATAATATTTAGGAACTTCTGTCCTACAATAACTAACCCAATTAATAGAAAATCTGGTAAGACCAGTCCAAGATAGTTTTATTAGGGAAATAAGTTTATCTATATAGGTCATCTTAGAAACCTAGTGCCTACCTATTATTCATCGGCATCAGTTGCCATAGAATATATTTTGTTCATTAAACTGAAAAATTTGGAATGCTATTGCTCAGATTATACTCAGTCAATTTGTAAGTGCAGGCAATTGTGCCCTCAAGTCCAGTAAAATTAGCTATTATTGATCATCCTTGAGAGCTCTGGAAGTCTAATCCTTATGTTAATACTAAATGCTAATTTGGAGCCCTCTCCTTTTGAACTTAAAAGTTATCATCATAGTATTGAATGATTGTTTACTAAGTTAGAGCACTTTCCATGAAAGCCTAAAAGTCATAAAGACAAATAATTCATCTCAGAGATCATCCCCAACTAATTCATTAGTATCAGAACATATTGGAAAAAGCATAATCTGGTTAAACCCCAAACACATCCCTCACTTATCCAAATTAGCTTCTTACAACATGTCTTCTGTTATAATATTTCTACACAACCCCCTCACGTCCTAGAGGTAGCAGAAACCCAATGGTGATGTACATCACCAAAACATAAGACAAAGTAAGAAACAACTGGAGCACTAATATCTGTGAAAATATGACAGAGCTTCAAAGAGAAGTGATTGGCAATCATTGCTAAAGAACTTGATGGCAATAAGGCATTCAAAACTTAAAGAAGACATCCAGATATTAGTTTAAATATTATATAAAAATAATAAATAGTTATCGCCCATATGGATATCTATTTGCACGCTCATTAGAATTTAGCATATGTTCTATTCATGCTGCACCTTTAGGAGAAATCCTTAATCATTTAGGCATCTAATGCCGACTTCTTGATAACCTCAAAGTGACCAATTCATAGCTTGTCAAACTTGTTTTATCATCTGAAGTCAGGGATGTTGCAATAGTTAACCCTAGCAATGATTTCAAAAGTCATAAGAGCTGGCCAAATTGCATCTTCATACCTTTTTTTACTTGAGCTTCCACTTAAGAGTATTGGCATATATAAAGTACTTTAGTCCTATCAGAACTTTCATCAAGTTTTCAAAATTCAGTAGAGGCGTCATTTCCAGACTTGGGTCAAGCTCATAATATAAAATAGGGGGCAAACTATCCTGACGCCCATAAAGCAATCTAATAAAAGCGATTTCTCTATTGACAAACGGTACCTTGATTATAGGCGAAAGTCACCACTGACAAATATATTACCCATCTGGAAGGTTTATCAGCGAATAAACTTCTACAATGTAGCAGCAAGAGTAACATTGTTGATTTTTGGGCTGTAGTCTGATTGCTGGTTCTTCTTTGACCATAGGGAAAAGTTTTGGGCGTCTATTGTGTGAGGACAACAGACAGGATGGTAATTTAGAATTTAAATTATAGCCTCTTGGTAGTACTTCAATAGTATACCCTGTCATTTCACTTGGATGATGGCACGCTGCCCTGATCTTACTGATCCCAAGTGAAAATTGACTAATACAAAATGAAAGTACTAAACTCAAAAAAGTTTATAAATTAAATTATAAACAAGTCCAGTAGTTAAATATATTTTATTAATGTCAACTTAAGGGTTATTTATAGGGTTCAATGTTCACCACATCTTACCCATGACGACTTAATTTCAGTGGCACTTAACCATATAAAAAGTTTGTAAGAACGTCTACGTATATTTCAACTCAAGGCATCATGATCAGCCTCAGGGTTGGTGTAAACACCGTCATCATACTTGAGATGGCGTTTCATCATGTCTTCAAAAATAGCTGAACTGATTCACTTTCACATGCAATCAGCAGCACATACCAAGGCGATTTGTATCACTAATTAGTAATTAATTTAATCAAAAACTTGACTGACGTTAAAAACTAATTTTGACATAGACCAACAAAGCCCATGTGCCTGAGTCATTAAATCAAAACTTAAATTTAAAAAAAAACTTTCTTTTACCGCTTGAAAAACTTTCTTTTAACTGCTCAAAGTCACTTTTGAGAAATTTTAAATTTAAAGTTTTATTTATCCACAGCCATCTGCCCAAACCTATTCTTTGATGTCCTTGGCTCCGCCGCCTGCCACCCCAGTGTGGGGCATCAGTGCACCCCCACCTAGCATTTTCCGCCCTGTGGGCAAGCGTTCAGATGGGCTCAAACAGCCTGCCTACTGCTTCCAACCATTTTGTCCCCCCACAGGACTTAGCGCTCCACCTGGCGCGCGTCCACCCTTCTCGCCCCCATCCTCTCGCCCTCCCTCGCTCTGCCATTCGCTATTGCCTCATAGTGGACTATGGGCATTTGTTCCCATATGCCGATAAGGCAATTATTGAGCTAGCCACTGTGGCCTTTGCACCAGCTGGCTTTATAGACTTCCGACCTTTTAAGAACTACTTTGACGTTGGGTTCCAATCTGAGGAGGATGCTGAAGCGGCAGCACAAACTCCTCTAATTTATATAAAAAAACCCCATTCCCACAACCCATACTCGCCTCCCATCAGACACCATGCTGGTGGTATCCTTTGCAAATCTCCCAGCCCACCTTCCACCCCAGGTTTTGTATGACCAGTTGGTCGCGGGGCTCATGGCTTATGGCACACAACCCAACCTCATCTTTGCCATTCCATCTGGTGCAGAGCGCCTTGCTGCTCCTCGGGCAACAGCCACCATCATACCACACCACCCTACCATAGCCCAACAAATCCCACCCCATGCAAGTGTGGCTGCAGCACCTGATCATTTCTTTTGGGCTCAGGTCAATAATGGTAGGCAGATCTGTTCCCTCTGCTTTGGCCTCAACCATGCAAAAAGAGCGTGCCCTCAGGCCAAGTCCGCTGCTGCAGCTTCTGAGCCTCCTTCTAGAGGTTCAGTATGGGGCGCTTTGCTGCCCCCTCCCACCCTCCAGTCTCGTTCAGTGAGCCCACATGGAAAATCAGCCCCCCCCAAAACCTCCAGCCTCACTCTCCCACCTAAATCTACCCCAGCCAATCAGAGCAATGCTTGGACCACCATTGGCACCCAAGCAGCTGCCCATTCGCCCAATCCCACCCACCCAAATTCGAACGCCACTATTCCAGTGAACCAAAATCCATGGGATCTATTGGCTGAAACTGACGAATCAGGTAATGTCCTTATTAGTAAGCATACAGGTCAACCTCTCTGCCAAGGCGATTATGGTTGGGCAGAATTTTTCCTTCCTGACTTTGATGAAACCCCTACCCCTCACCATTTCGCTCCTCTGCCCAATACAGCCCCCTTCCAAAGTGATCACCAGCTCGCCTTAGCTGCGGTGGCCTCTCCTCATTGCCCAAAACTACGCACCGCAGTGGACCAGTCAGTGGCTCAACTCCAGCATGGCTTGCCCACCCTCTTCTTCCCCCCGACTTCCCTGAATCTCCCTGCAGTGACATCTCAAAACTATTCTATGATGCTGAAGTTGCTATTATGAATGTTGCAACAATTGCTTCATTCAACCCCTCGCCAAAATCACCCGTCATAGTATCTCCCTTTTCACCCAACTTCCTGAAGCCCTCACAGATGCTGAAGTTCTCCTCGAAGCTTTTGTTGAAACACTTTCCCATCATTATCTTGATGCGGAAGAGGAAAACTCCTACTACGCTAACCTCAACCCCCACTATGTGGATGCCCCAATGCCCTGACTCTCTGCTCTGATCTGGTACTGTAACCAACATCCCTTGATCGAGGTGGGTCTTTCTGAAAACCAACCCCCTGACCCCTCCTCACCCTCCTCCAGGTGGGTTAGCAGTTTCTGCTTCCCACCTGGTTAGTAATTTTGTTTTGTCATTTTGAGTGTTGTGTTTGGTACTGTCCATCCCCTGGTTGGCATACCTCAAATAAATTGAAAACTTAAATCTAAGTTTGACCCATCCAACAAAGCCCTTAAGCCCATGTCATCATAGTCAAATATAATTAAGTGAAATTGCTAGGCTGCAATTCCCAAGTTTGGATATACTTGGGATACACCTGAACCTTAATTGCTAATATCTGATATGATCGAGTATTTGACTATTAGGTCCAGTCAATTACTCAACACTTCCCCTGCCTTGACTGGATATAAGCAGTGGGTACCCTTCTTCCTGGGTCACAATGACAAACTTTTTACATTCCTCAAAGTTCAAATGTTATCTCAATAGCCTTTCCTAAGCCAACAGGCCAGCATGCCTGGTGCTGAGCTTTCTTGGGTTTGGCACATCTCTGTTGAGGTAGACTTTTCTGGTTCAATCGCACTCTCCTCCCCCTACTGACGAAGGGGTTTTAGTTCTAATGCCAGCGAGGCATCAATTCTATGTAATAAACTCTATGGATTGCAATTATTATTTTTTCTTTTTATTTTTTATATTTATATATATTTTATTATTTTTTTTTTTATATATTATTATCCTTTATGATATGGACAAAGGAAATTAGCGTGTACTTGATTCACAACCCAGCCACCTTGATCCTTAATGGTATACACATCTTCAGATTATTTCTCCAATATAATAAATGGACCCTTCTAAAGTGAGGCTAGCTTGTGCGCGCAGCCTGCGCTATGAGTGTCACAATATACTACTAAATCTCTTTCCTTGAACTTAGTCATTCCCCATGCCCAACAGCTGGAATATTATCAAGTATTTTGTTGCACATAGGGTTTAGCAACTACTTCAAAGGCTTCAGGTGTGACAACCTTACTCCTGGGAGCGAGTTACCGCATTTATGTTCGAGGAATCTTCATTTGATACTAAAATAGAATCAATTTTATTGTTAAGCAAGGCCCCATGGCCATCGTTTGCTTGCCAATTGGGTGGGACTGGTGTTGTAGGCACAATAGAGCATCCCACATATAATGTGCTTGTTCTTTTCCCTCCTCCTGCACGGTATTGGGAAGTACTACATTGACATTTTGCTAACGGCATTGGGAAGCATAGTGACCTTTATGATTGCAATTAAAGCAAGTAATTTCACTCACTGGCCGTGAGGTGTTAATCTTCTTATTGGTTTCGAAGTACTTTCCAGCAAAGGCAGTGGTTCCCAATCTGTAACCAGTATTAGGAGGGCCACAATTTTTTGAGCATCTGCATAAGTAGTCAACCAATTCAGATGTCGCAAGGTTTTGCACAAATGCAGGCAATAGAGTGGTTGATAGATTAGGGTAAGGTTCTATTTCATGCTCTAGTGCAATCTTGGCGTCAAAATTGACCATAGCCCACACGCCTAAGAGAACTTGAGCTTCACAATAGAATTGATCCACAAATTCATCAATTGCTTTATCTTTCTTAAAGCTGATGTTCACAAACTTGGATTAACTGGTCAACATCCGTTCTGGACCTCCAAATTCATGAAGCATGGCCTCCTTGACTTTGGCATATGTTGGATTTTTATTAATGTGAGGCATAATCAACTCAATGCTCCACTCATCCAAGCAGTTAATCATGGTGGCTGCTTTGTTATGGTCACTAGACCTATGGATGGCCATTTCAAAGCGTTTGATGAAGGTGGTAATACTTCCGTTCTTGTCAAAGGCTGGAAGGTTTGCTGGTTTATAATTATCGCTTCCCCATTCCTGGTTATCACGATTATTTCTAGGTTGACTAGAGCTAGGCGTACTAGGGCGTTGGGGCATCATATCCCAGTTTGAGGTGCTAGGGCTTGCCAAAGCAACTATATTGCTAGGCAGTTGTTGATGTGGCCCAGCGTCCATTATAGTAGCTATTTCTGAAGCTTTATCCTCATAATATTTGGAAGAATTTCCAGTCAAATGGGTTGTAGCACACTGACAACGCCCATCGTCCAGAGCTCAAATTCGCTTGTAAATTTTGTTTTCCCAATTGGCACGATTTTGGTTTTTAATTTTAATTTAAAAATTTCCTCATTCAGGCTAGTAGCTTGTAGCTGCAAGGTGTAAATCACTTGGTCCTTTTCTTTTATTGCCTTCTTGCACTGGTTCAATTCTCCATGGAGATTATTGTTTGACTCATTAATAACATTAACATCATCATTGAGATTATTGATCTGTAGATTAAGATGATCAATAGAGTCTTGATTTTTCTCATTTTTTGCCCATTGGTCCTCAAATTGTGTTTGCCAGTAATTGATTTTTCTGATGTATTCATCCTTCATCTGCGAAATTTGGGCACTCAGGCGTTGATACTGGTCACGGAATTCATTGTTATGGTTTAACTGCACCTCTTGGGCTTTGTGATTAAGCCTCATGGACTCTGAAGCATTAATAGAAGTCTGAGTGATATTGCTGACCCAAGATTCAGTGACTCCTTTTTCCTCTAAGAAATTTTCAAAGATAGGATGCAATCTGTCATTTAGCTCTTGTGCTAAGTCTGCTACCCAGTCATTAGCCCAAGTGGCTAAGTTGTGATTTGCCTCCAAACTCAAACGGACCTCAGCGAAGTTGGCTTCCAATTGCTCATTTAAAATTTGGCCCGCCTGGATGGAGTTGGAAGAGAAATTCACCAACTCAGTAATGGCTGCATGATGGTGGGTGATTATCATCTGAGAATTCCTAGAGGTGGGATGTACAAATTCAATTAAGTATTGGGTGATATTCTCTATCCCAATTAAATTGTTTCAGATCTGAGCTACACTTAATTGATGATGAGCAAGATATCTCATCCACAACACATCTTGCTGTCATTGGTGGTAAAAAGGGTTGCTACTATTGTCCGCAGGCCCTTGTCCTATTTGATATCCTCTTAACAACTGCTGCTCAAGGCGTTCCAGCTCTTCAGGTGAAATGGGATCGTCAGGATAGGTAATAATGGGTACATCCTCCCAATTAATCTGGGACACAGTCATTTCAGTATTCCCATTAGGCCTGGCGATGGTTCTGAATAATTGGTTGGGATTGCTCCCCTGTTCAGTCTGGTCACCATCTGTGGTACCAGCCATGAGCGCCACTTGTTGATTTTTGGGCTGTAGTCTGATGGCTGGTTCTTCTTTGACCATAGGGAAAAGTTTTAAGCGTCTATTGTGTGAAGACAACAGACAGGGATGGTGATTTAGAATTTAAATTATAGCTTCTTGGTAGTACTTCAATAGTATACCCTGTCATTTCACTTGGATGATGGCACGCTGCCCTGATCTTACTGATCCCAAGTGAAAATTGACTAATACAAAATGAAAGTACTAAACTCAAAAAAGTTTATAAATTAAATTATAAACAAGTCCAGTAGTTAAATATATTTTATTAATGTCAACTTAAGGGTTATTTATAGGGTTCAATGTTCACCACATTTTAACCATGACGACTTAATTTCAGTGGCACTTAACCATGTAAAACATTTGTAAGAACGTCTATATATACTTTGACTCAAGGAATCATGCTCAGCCTCAGGGTTGGTGTAAACACCGTCATCATTCTTGAGATGGTGTTTCGTCATGTCTTAAAAATAGCTGAACCAATTCACTTTCACATGCAATTGGCAGCACATACCAAGGCGATTTGTATCACTAATTAGTAATTAATTTGATCAAAAATTTGACCAACATTAAAAACTAATTTTGACATAGACCAACAAAGCCCACATGCCCAAGTCATTAAATCAAAACTTAAATTTAAGTTTGACCTAACCAACAAAACCCTTAAGCCCGTGTCATCATAGTCAAATATTATTAAGTGAAATAGCTAGGCCACAATTCCCAAGTTTGGATATACTTAGGATACACCTGAACCATAATCGCTGATATCTGATATGATTGAATATTCAATGATTAGGTCCAGTCAATTACTCAACAACCATTTATCCTTTTTAACCATCACATTGGTCTCTGTATGGGTGAATGTCATCAGTACTCTTTATATTCCCATCAACTTATTTAATTTCAGAATGATATGTGTGGTAAATTTGCGCCATTAGTGCTTGAAATAACTTGAGGCAGCCATGGGAATAAATTAACTGCTACATTATGAACTTATCAGTACTGCTGGCATCTTGTTTAGCTAAAGCACGTATCCTCACCCAATGAGTCAGGTGATCAATTACTAAAATGACATATCGCCTTTCTCCACAATCTTGGTCAAAAGCCCTGCTATGTTGATGGATACAGTATGCCATGTGAGCCAGGTTCCTCTAGTCGGAAAGTAGTGGTTTAAAGGTCTTTTGTGCCTAGCACATTACCCAACAAAGATGTTACGTGATATTGAAAAAAAAGAGATCCCCAGTTGTGCTCACATTAAACCTGCTCCCAAATTTTCCATATGCCCCATGTCCAGTTACATTATGAGCTTAGATATTATTTCAGTATGCTTGGATGACTGTAAAAACAATAGTGATATTTCCCAACAATTTAAATTAATTGACCATCAGGATATCTATATTTTTATCATTTTTTAGTGCTTACTGAATCTCAGGTAGCTGGTCCCCAATAACTTACAAACTATCCTCTCATACAACACATTTGCTTCACTCTGCAACACTAGAACAGGGGTAACCGTGACAATCCATTGGCATTTTGATGTGTGGTCCCTGCTTGGTGTATGATCTTATAATCATACACTTATAACTTTAGAGCCATTATGTCTACTCCCCTCAGCCTCCTTAAATTTGTTCATCCATCTCAGCGAGGAATGGTAAATAACCACATTAAAATGGACTCCATCAATAATTACTCTGAACTTCTTACAGGCTTATAATACCACAAGGTATTCCCACTAAGTCACAGTATAGTTTCGCTCCTGTTTATTCAGAGTACATTTTGCATATGCTACAGGGTGTTCTTCAACAAATTCGTCCACCTGACTCAATATGGTACTAACTGCAATCAATGATGCATCAGTTTAAATAATGGACGGCTGATAATAATCTGGATATCATAATAATAATACATTATCAAAAAATTTTAAGAGCATCAAAGTAGCCCTGGTCTTCATTATGCCATAAAAAAGCCTTTCTTAGAATTCTTAACAACTGAAGAGTGGCTTGTTTTTTAGCACTAATGGTGCTAACCCAAAAAGGAAGCCACCATGCATTTTTAATTGCAAATGGGCCAAACAAAGGGATTATTATGAAGAAAAATTAAAATGGCACCTCAGCTAACAGCCTAGGAAGCCATATCAGATGGCAAGGAGGCTTTGGGGAAAATTTTGTCCGGCGCCCACTTTAGCTGGTGGACTATGGCGGACAACATTGAGGTAGTAGCATCAGCGACATGTGGCATAAGGAGGTATAATTGTTGTTTTCTTCTTTGATGAGTCCAACAGTGTCCATTGCCTCAATGTATTGAGCAAAGTTGATGCTCAGCGAAAGTGATGAGAGCAGGCACACAAGTGAATGACTTGATTTGCTGGCAGTTTTTGGGATAATTGGATCAAAAAGAGAAGTTATTGCTGCATCAATGCAGGTGCAGCGCGTACCAAAAGCCAGTTCCTCATTCTCATACTTTGCAGCTTCCTCAAAATTTTGAGGGAAATTGGGGATAGAAATACCCTGAAGATTGGCTTGTTAATCAAAACAAAGTTCTTAATAAATTAGCAATAGTAGCTGATTATTCTAAAAAATACCTGCTGATTTTAAACAATCTTTGTTTGGGACATGGGCCAAATTTTATTGCACTTTGGTTTTTGAGGGCGTAGTCCATTAACTTTGCTAACAAAAGTTTATTATTTAATCTCTTTTTTGGAAAGAGTGCCATTTCTGAGTGTTTACCCACAGATTTGCTTCCCACTACTTTATTAAAAACTTCTTATAGATGTTTAAGGTGATCTGTAAAAAATACAATTGGAGACTGATATTGTCTAAGTAGACATTAACACATGACAGCTTTAGATCACCTAACAGAGTATCCATTGCTCATTGGGATGTTGCTACAATTAAAAAAGACCTTGAGACATCAGCGTTGGCTGATATAGTCCATTGCTGGTAATGATCGTTTTTATCATCCTTAGGTCAATTTGCCAGCACCTGAATATAAGTTTTTATCAACAAAAGGAATTGATCCCCTTTAAACAATCAAGATCATCATCAATCTGCTGAAGTAGTGGAATTCCTTTTTTGTAAATTATTTAACTGAGAATAATCTATGGCAACCCAGTTGTATCCACTTCACTTTTTTATAATTAAGATTGGACTCACTAGGGGCTTGAAGATGGGACCAACAACCCATGATCAAGTAGATTAGTAACTTTTCTGTCAACTATTGCCTCACTTTACTGTGAATGTAAGATCAGTCGCATATAGATTTCCAGTTGATCTCCAGATATTGACCTTATGACCCATAACTTTGGTGAAACCAAGATTATAATCATTTTTTGCGAATACCCCAGAATGTTGTTCAAATTACTGAAGGACGTGGTCCTTTTGTTCCTCTGAGATACGCATCTATTTATTTCAATCAAACATGGTAAGGATTGCCAGGGAATCAAGCTCATCAGGCAATCCTATTTCATTCAACTGGCCAAAGGCATGAAAAAGATAAAAGTTTTGTAGCAGGACCTCAAGAATAAGGCTACTATTTATTTATTTATTTTCTATTTGTATTTGCCTATCTTTTAGGTTGGCGAACAATACCTGAATTTCGCCATGACTGGGAATTAAAATATCAGGTGCTACATGAAGTTCAGTTCTATCTTTTTACCAGGGTGCATAGATTTTGCCATTTAGATACTCAGGAATGTCCAAGATAAGGCCAATATATGATTATGCGCTGCTTTTTGGATAAGCATCCATCAGCGTTTGCTTTCTCAAATTAAATCCTTGACAATTTTCAATTCGAGCCAGCAGTGGCCTGGAACGTTTACAAGTTTGTCAATACTCTGCTGGGATGATCCCATATGCATATACTAACCTAATATAATCACTCTTCTTATTTGGGATGAATACCCTTTTTAGTTATAGAACAGTGATAAAGTAATTCTTTTAAGTTTGAGAGTCTTGTCCTGAAAATCATAACAGACCTCATACATTTTTATGAAGTTGTGCCAGAAAATTAATATCTCATAATTTTGATTAGGCAAAAATATGGCTAGCAGTGACAAGAAAATATCCAAATTGTAAATACAAGGTGTTATATGCACCCCAAGAAGTAGTGGTATGTAGGCCTACCATTTTCTGAACTTTATTATGACCTACATCAGGTATAAGCCTTACATCTCCAGTAACTATATAGAGACAATATTAATTAGAGCCCCATTGTAAATGATGGCTTGAATCTTTACTCAATTTACCCAAATATCGCATAAGTACAATCATAATAAGAGAAAATATTGCTTGCTCAAAAATTGTGGCATCATTATTTAAATCAAAGGATTTGGAAGCTGTTCTGCTACTTAGGGGAATTTCTCCTTGATAGTAGCCTTGAGAATCTAAGTGTTACCATCATCCAAGATACTATCAACCTCCATGTTCTCTTTTGTGGCTTTAAGCTTGTTCAAATATAGTCGCGCCACATTCTATACCAATTTTGGCTCAGTGGCCTTTTTCTTGTGATGGGAACTACAAGAGACTCATAATTCTTTTTAGGTGCTCAATACATCACTATTACTCAGTCATGGGGAACATGAGCATAGGCAGAAATAGATTGTTCTATGTCTATTCTGCCAGATCTTTTCTCATGTAAGATATTTGGTCGTTGGTAGGTACAACCATATTGGTTTTGTCCAGTTTGGAGCGAAAACTGCGAAATATGAGATACTTGCCATACTTGTAACATATGGCTTTATTTTTAGGTTATCTTTCAGAGTTCTTCACACAAACTAATTTAAGCTTTGGGGCTGGAAACCACTCAGTCTTTATTAGGTATTTCCCCTCATAACCAATTTTTCCAGTATTGTCATTGTGATAGCTCTTGATGGAGCATTAAAGGTGGCCCCACAAATCTGAAAAAAACTTACCAATTGAGCAGCCTAATATCCATTTTCAAGATGGAGATCATGGCCTAATTCAGCTTCTTATGGCCTCGCAGTGCCAATTTCATTACAAGCTGAGTGCCAAAGCCAATTAATACTCCCGCCCCAGAAAGTATCCGAGCTTCTTGATAGAATCAGTTGTAAATGAATTCAATTTACTTATCCTTTCAGAACTGGATGCCCATGAGCTCCTGCTTTTGGTTGGTGACGTGCTCAAGTCTGCCAAACTCTTCCACTATTGCATCTTTTTCTTCTTCATAAGTTCAAACATTGGTTGTTAATCAGGGTAGAACTAATTAACAGCTCTCCATGTTGATACAGTTTATCATCTAACTGCCTTTTGTGATTCTCACATCCCACTATGGACATCTTGAAAAGCATGAAAAATGCAGTAATATTGGTCTCCCAAAACTCTGGAAGCTTCAAAGCTGGCCAACTTTCATGGTCTTGGGATAATCATTGCCCATTTTTGGTCGCCAGATGATGACTTTAAATGAATAGGTAAGGCGACATGCCTGGTAAGCGGCAAGGGTTCCAGGCGCCTTCCATAGTGTTCAGTGACTAGATTTAGTATAACTGTCACCCCCAGATGAGGAACATTTTTTGAATAAAACGTACCCGCTTTTTGATCCTTGTGACAATGGCTGGTGCCCCTTCCAAGTTGATAAATGATTGGTGATAGCCTTTTCTCACTCCTTTCAACCTGACTCCCATGCCTTCAGCTTATAATACTTCTGTCACGGTTTCTTTAACTCTTTAGAATCTCTGTAGCATGTCATTATTGTTATCTAAGGTTTTCCCCAAAAGAATGACTTGATCTTGTGCTTTGATCAAGTCCTTACCCTGTTTCATCATGATACCCTCAATATTTAAAAACTTGGTTTATCTATTCTTCTCCTTACTTATGATGATGAAGTTTAAATCAATAACTTTGAGTCCTGTTAACTCAGTCCTAATTTACTTAGCTTCATCTTGGTTTTGAGTCATGTCACTGACTAACAGTTGTAGCTTTGCTACATTTTTAAAATCTTCCTTCTGCTTAATGAGATAGTGGATCAATTCAAACATCTTCACAGTAGATTCCATTGCAACATAGTTAAGCTAAAGACTTTGAAAGTTCTTCACTCTTCAGGCGTAACTTGGCCACTTCACCCTTTGTTCAATGATTCAATGCTCATTCTCTTAACTCCTATCTTTCAGGCAACGTTGGCCCAGAATCCACCTGTAGTGCGCACCACTTGTTGAAAGGCGGTCACTGCACAGATTCACGAGGGCTTATTTCTTATTTTATACAGCTTCCTGTATGATTACTGGAAGCATGAATCTGAGCTGGTGACTGTTAAGCCAAACTTTACTTTTGTTCAAAAATAGTAAATAGGCCCCTCACCCTACAATAACTAACCCAGTTACTAGCAAAATTTAGTAATACCATGAAAAAGAAAATTTTATTAGGGAAATAAAATCATTTATTTAGATATTCTGGGTAACCTAGTGCCCACTTATTAGAATCATTGACATCAGTTGCCAAAGAATAGCTTTTATTCATTTACCTGAAGCATTTAAATGCTATTGGTCAGAAATTCCTCAGTTCAATTTACCAAGTGCTGGCAATTGTGCCCTAAAGCCCAGTAAACTTAACTATTGATATCATCCACAATAGCTCATGGAATTCTAGTCATTGAATTAATCATAGATACTAATTTGGAGCTTCCTCTCCAGGAGCCTAACAATCATTGATATATCTTCAAATGATTTAATACTAAGTCAGAGCTTCCTCAATGGAAGCCTAGAGTCATTAAAGCAAAAAAATTATTTTGAGGATCATTCCTGAATAATTTCGCTAGTTTTTGAACATAATAAGAAAAGCATAATCTGGTTAAAATCCTAACAACCATCACTTCTCATGAGTCTGCACCACCAGTTATGCCGGACTTCTCACAAACATCTACACAAGCCAAGACTAAGCCAAAAATTATGTAAAATTTTGCTAAGCAGCAATCTAATGAAGGTTGGAGTAAACTAACTTGCTTATGCAAATCAGAATTTAATAACAAAACTACATAGTGTGCCAATCCATCCATATCTTACTATGTTGGAAATTGTTTGGTCACAACGCACACCCTTTTTTCCAAATGCATTTATAAGACAGTAACCATAACAACTTCAGCTGTCAGTCCATTTCTTGCTTTTTATACTATCAGACAGTTGCTATCATAGCTTCAGTAGAAGAATGCTTTAGGAGCTAATAGTCCAAATTTTAATAATATGAAACAGCCTCTCTCTCAGCGGAATAACCACCTGAATTGGACAGTCACCAAGGAACCAGCTATAATTTGGTGCAATTCACTAAGAAAACCAACCCTTTCAAGATGGCTGCTTGGCGCGATTATATTAAAATGTTTTCAAACGGTTGTCATCCCAGGAGTCGAACTCCCATCTAAAATCTTAACTCTGCCAAGGTGATACGCCTCTCCAGAGAAGCGATAGGCTAAATTGGCATATAGCCAAATTTTGAAGCCCCCTCACCTATTCTAAATTCCGCCGCCTTTCTCATTTTTAGCTGGGACACACCTTAGATACTAGGAAAGGGCCTCTTAATATGTATTGTTTTTTACCCACAAGCTCCTACTTGGATAAAAATATAGTTTATTTATTAGGTTTACATATTGTAAATGCGCCAAATAATTTGGCAAATATGATATCAATCCCATTGTTAAAATCTTGCCTAAAATTGGCACCTGCGAGAAAATGGTAAGCAGGATTTCAACACCTATTATTATATAGACCTTTCATTTTTCAAATTTATGACTTAAAGTAGTCCATAGTTATCATTTCTAGTCATGTTCCTTGGTCTTCAAAATGACTAGGCTATAATGGAGCTTATCCCAACAAGCTAATCTCATCCCTTGAAATAGGGTACCATAGTGGGATGCAGCTTTACTTGTCTCTAATCCTTGCTGTCATAGAGCACCATAATCTACATTTCTGTTGGAATTGAATCCAACACCTAATGCCAATTTTTAAGACCAATTATACTAGATCTTTACCTCCCATTGCAGAAGGTATTCCTCGGTTTTAGCACTTGACTTTGGAGCCTACCATCCTTAATCCTCAGCTGGACCAGCCACTACCATTTTGCTTATCTTAGGACTGGTTTTAAGCGTTTAAAGTTTTCAATCTCAAGCACTTATTATCCCCAAAAAATATGAATTACTTTGGTTTGCTATACCAATTTTATTCTTTTTTTATTTTAATTTTTAAATCATCCAGATTGGTTGGCCAGTCTTAGTTTTATTGGCTGGTTCTATTAGGAAGACAGCGTTCTAGGAGAAACTGGCCTCTGAATGTGGTTGCTTTAGCATCCACAATAGCAGGCACAAACTACCAGTCGCGCCTCTTCATAATTAATGGGGGAGATTGGGGAGGGGTCTTTGTCATGGTGGCATTATAGTTTTCAATCATTAGGCTAAACTAGCACTAAAGGATTCCTCTTTCCCTGAGACCATTAAATGTGACCCTTAGGGTGTTATCAACTTTTTTTGGAATTACAAAACTCGCGGATTTTTAATATAAATATTGGCAAAAATAGATTACAACCAGACCTTTTGGGGATATGGATTTATTTATGTAAAATTAAAACAATTCAACGCCCTACCTAAAGTAGGATGTTGGGTTTTAGCTTGGATGGAGGAAGTGAGGCTATTAAACTGAATCATTATAGTGAGGAAAAAAAATATTATAAATTATTGATAAATGAAATTTGTTCATGTTTTAGCTCTACAGTATCATCAGGTAGTTTCAAGTCTTCATGCGACCAATTTTCTGAATTCTAAATGTCTAGATTCGTTTTCTCAATCTTGGAATAAAGTCAGGCTTAATCTCCTTTTAGGCCTTTTTGCTTCGACTTTTTGCTTAATTTTGGCTTACTAGGTATGTTTTCCCAACTCAGGTGACTTATGATTGAGTCCCTTGTTGGGGACAAGCAATGAGTACCGTGGTAGTGATATTTTTATCATTATTAAAAATTTTCACAAAGTTGTTTGAATTTTTTAGGATAAATCTGCAGATTTTACACTTGAACAGGTTTGGGTAGGGGTGGATGGGAAAAAGATTTGGAGCAATTAAGGAGGGGTGGCGGCCACCCATCTCTCGTCCAGTCTGTGCCATAGGTCTAAGATTTGGGTGAGGGGCTAAGCCTTATGGCTTGAGCCCTTTTTGGTCCTAAAGGGATGTACATCCCTGTCCAGCCTAATAGCTGGAGGCAAGGGCCTTACAGGTTCCATGACAGCATCTACAGAATTATGACTTTACAATAGTTCACTGCACTAGATCTACACATTAAATGAAGATAGTCTATTGCAGATGCTAGTATTGCTGTGATGCCTAAAGAAGACCGCTTGTAGGATCTGATGGTGCTACTCAACAGCTGTAACTTAGATAAACTAGAGGCTAAGGATGAGTCACAAAATACAACCACAAAAACCTCATTCAAGGATGGAATGTTTTACATTATAGTCAATTGGAAATGTTTTCCTTATGAAAGGTTTTCCTATCAAGGTAAAATCACTTCTAAAGGATACTTTTATGTAGGCCCTTGGATATTAAAAAGCTAATTAATGGCTAAAAATTGATTTTGTTGGTACCAAATTCTGGAGACCACCCACGTATTGCTAGAAATATTAACGTATATTAATCAGAATCATACAGGTCCCCCAATACCAGCATCATGTAGTGGCTCCTTTAGCGCCATATATTGTGGTCAGTGTTGATGAAGTGGGGCCCCTGTCCATGAAACTTCACAGCCATCAATATCGTCCTTGACATTGACCACCTAATTAAATGGGCCAAAACTATCTGAGTCCTTGTGGCCACCACTAAGGCTACAGAATTATTCTTTTTCTACTCCATTTTCACTCAATATGAATGCCCTAGGGTTTTTCTTTTGTATATCAGGTTACTTTTATGATACAAGTAGTGCAAAATCTGACTTCCATGTTTAGTACCAGCCAAAAGTTTAATCCCCTACAATCCTTTAACTTTTGGGTCATTATAACAAGTAAATAGGACCCTTGTATCCGTTTTCCAAAAATGCTTTACTGAATCAATGCATTAGAATCATTACTCGCCCTCCGCCTCACTAGCCTACCAAATAAGCTACCACCAAGTGGACTTATAATTCCTTTTATGACCTTAATGGGATAAAAACTGCTCTTACCTAGTAGTGTACAACCACAGTTGTATTCTTCCACTACCAAAGATGCTGAGTTAACCATGAGGGCATTAGTTGATGAAATCTTTAGGATACAAGCAATTGCTACTGAAGGAAAGATTATGACTAACACAAATGAAGACCACTTCTTCCAGCACTAATCAGCTAGGACTTCCCAACTTCAAAATGGAGATTCTGATTTTCATCATAATTACCCTAGTAAATGACCTAACAATTTTGACACCGCCTAGCTGGGCCAATATCATATCCTATATAAGTTGGGGCTGATATTCTTTTGCAGATGTTTACCAGTAATTGTTGTAAATATGGTCCATAATAGATTTCTTTAAACCCTTGTCTCTCTTTTACAGGGTCTTAAGAGTAGAAATGTCATATTATATCAGCAAGCAAATCAACCAGCATGTAAAGGATAAAAATGGCGCGTCAAACGCACTCCTATAAAAAGGTCTAAGTGAACTTACAAAATGCCGCTTATGGAGTCAATGCTCCTGAATGGGAAGGATTAAGTTTAGGAGATATTTAATTGCTAAAGGAACAGAACGACCTAATCCACTAGCTAAAATTATAAAAATAAACTGCATAATGAATTCAAGAGACTTAAACTGGAAGTACATGGACAATGAGGTTACAACAACCTGGACAATGACAAGCAATATCTGCTGCTGCTTGACCCACCTATACGTTGATAAGGAAAGATCTTAATTGAGGAGGACAAAGGCTCTTTTTAAGTCATAGGGTTGCCACTTACCCTATAAGTATTTTTTATCTAATAATGAGCTCCATTTTCTTTCCTATGCTTTTATCAGCTTATATTTTCATATTCCTTTGTAATATTATAAAAAAGCAAAAAAGTGGTTGTAACCCCAGAAAGTTGATTTTGTGAACCCATCTAAATGCAAAAATGCTTAGCCATTACCCCTTAGAAGCCATTTTGCTACGGAAAGACATCCTGAAGGAATCATGAATCTCCAAAAAGAATAGCTCTGGTAAAAAGAAAAACTTAAATCTTAAGTTCCTTTTACAGTGAAGTCAACATCAGGTATTGCATCTACTTTACTTGATGGTGGCATGACAGCTCTCTCTGCTAGAAGTTACCTCTCAAACAGAAACACTCTATTTCTGCACTTTGTTACATTTCTAAGTAATTTGACATAGTGCAGAGCTTTAAGAAATCAAACTTATTTTTTATGATGAGTGAAATATTCCCACAGGGGAGGAGTTGAGGCTCTTCCCAAAAATCTTCATGACATCAGCAGCTGAAACTGTCTGGTAGTTGGAGTGACGGTGCTGCTGACTGGCGACTTCATAAAGACATTACCTGTGGTACCACTGAGGGATAAATGCATATGATGTCAAGGACTAATTTAAGCTGTCATTTTATGTCCTAGAAGATAAGGCTTTCCTTGACAGTCAACCTAGATTTCTACCTCCAAGACAAATTAAGAGCTGAAAAGTTTTCCAACATCGATGAATCCCCCCCTTGGGTTGGGACCATCTAGTACTAAAAAAAGAGCAGAAAAGTTTTCCAACGTACTCTTTAAATTTGTGATGCCAAGCTGCCTGAGGGTGATAGAAGAACATACATATCTGACAGCCTTCATATGTTGTATATTTTATAGAAACTCAACTGACATGATATACCACAAAATTTGTCAGTATGGAGGTGATAAAATTTCTTATCTGAGGGTGAGCTGTTCACTCATTATATTAAAATTGGCAAATAACAAAATATTAGATAAGCTAATAACTGATCATATGAAGTAAGAGACATTGGACTCTAGTGGATATTGAGTATGCTATATACTATCCTGTAGTGGCCTTTTATACCTCTAGTCTATTTAATGTGCACCTCATATCCTCTACCTCAAGGTTGACATATCAATAAGCTATTGTAGAACCTTAACTTTTTAATATATATAATGAAACTGGATGTAGGTAAAGGCTCTGTTCATGCACACCATTGAAGCAAAACTATCAACAGGGATTGGATGTGGAAAGCCCATCTTCATCTCCTGCATACCACTGATCTATCATACTATCCCATTCAGTCTATACATCTGCAGTTCCTAGTTAAGTTCTGATATACTATGACCTTTATCAATGAACCGGGTTAAAGGTTAAAAGTGGCTGGAATAGCTCCATGGAAGAGTTTTCTATATGGCCTAGCGTATGTGGTAAGCTCCTAAGTCAGCTTTTCTGACATCCTGGCCACCTTCCATCCTGAAAGAAAAGATGAATGTGGCTTAGATTAAAGTGATAAGCGCCTAACTGGAGGTTAAAACAGTTGACATTCAATGGTGAATGATTCAGATGCCTGACTAAATACATTAAAATGACAGGGGGTGATAAAAAAGGGCTTAAACTTAACTATCTGTCCGTTGTTAGACTAAAGCCCATAAATCTTATATCTAATTCATGGTTAAAGTTATTTACCTCTCATAATGCCTAACCATATAACTTTTTGGCTAGACTCCAATCTTCTAATTAAAAAGCTATTATGTTTTAAGATAATCAAATTCTCATATAATATATTCTATGTTTATTTTATAAACATTGTAGTGAAATATGGTTATCTGGATTCTAGTATTAATTTTTCTAAGTTTCATTATAAAGACTTTATATCAGCCTACACATTTAATATGATAAATATCTAGTACTCAAATTCAGGTTGCTTTGATATTACTGCATTTTGGAAACACTCGTTGTGATAGGAGCTACTATAAGCTTGGTATTAGTAACAATCTAGGGCCACCTTTTGAGTCTAGGGAGGCTGATGAAGTGCTTAAGTACTTCAGCTGAAGAAAATGTCCCATATAGGGCTGGTGGAGGCTTCCCATATGGCACCAGTTGCTCGTGATAGCTTTTTATAGAAGTTTTAGACAAAAATGGCTTAACCATTGTAGGATTTAGATTTGGAAGCATCTATCAACCTGTGAAGGGTATTGTATCTTAAAAAATTACCTTGCAGAACCAAAAGTACATATAAATTTGATAAACTTGGAAACTGATTCATATAGTTGTGGAAATACATGTTGTATTGTAATGTTTTTCTTTATACCATCACAAAAGCGGTTGTATTGGTTCCATAAAGGGAATACATTTGGGCTGCAAACTCCAAAATAGTAGATTACCTAACTAAAATACCTTACTCCTCAACTATGGTTTTGCTACATTAAAGTTTAGTTATAGTGCGTAAGCTTTCTTTCAGTATTGCTTAGATAATTATATGTACTTCAGTATTGTAGTATGGTCTGCACAAGAAAGTTGCACAAAACCCACATTGAAGTGAGGGTCTATAATATATCAGTAACATATTTGTCACTCACAGTGGATGAAAGCAAGCCAGTGTTATGTTTCAAAGAAGCTTATGACCACATATGCAATTGGAGGGCAATATGGAGATCTCCATCCCTCATTATAAAAATATAAAATATAAAATGATGAGCTTTTTATAGCAAAAATCTTTATTCAACTGTAAAGTTGCACTACTGCTAATCTTAGGGGATTTTTGTTAGGATCTTTTTACATAAGCAAAGTCACACTTCTGGTTAATCTATACAAAAACTCCTTCCATAGTTCTTCATCACCGCTTTTATGCTTGTCACTGCAGCCGCTGGGTTTGCATCTCAACCATGCTGATATTTCTCAAAATCAATTCGTTTGATAGAATTCCTAGTGGTATTGTATATATATATCTACATTTTCTACAGGTTTAAAAGGCGGTCAATAGAATTCCTTGCCTATTAAAAATCCTCAGCATTCATCCTGCTGGTAAACCCTGATGCTTTAATAATTTAAACTTGGTAATTATCCCTAGTGTAAGTCACCAGTAATCAGACTAATAATAATCAATATCAGGGGATAATCCCTGATACTCCTAGATCTGGCGGGTTTCTTCAAAAAGCTCACCCCAGCTTTTTAGAAAGCACAAATTATTGACTTATTATTGATAATATTATCAAAACTAGGTAGTTAATTGGCCTCTGTGCCCAATTAACCAATATCCTAATTTTGAAAACTATTATAGGAAACTATATGATTAATTTTTGACATTTTAAGCAACTTTTTAGTCAAAAATATTGTTATAGGTTTATAATTGGTTTCAATGCTCCAACAGGTCTTCAGACTGGTCCAAAAAGGTAATCCCCAAGGTATATTCTTATTTAGATGCACAAAATTTTTGTAATATTGTAGCGATGCAGAGTATAGTACATACATATCCTTCTACTTGTCCTAAGAGTTAAAGGATTTATTGAAGCTATTCTATCTTATCAAGTCCAGTGAATAGCATTTATAAATTAATTCCATCTGGTTAAAGGTTGCATAAGAGCTAAATACCATGGATGCAATGGGAAGACAATATGGTGATGCAATCCCTCAATATGATATTAAAAGATAAATATGAACTGGTATGCTCTATCATAATATTTTTATGTAGAAGAGTCACAGTACCGCTCAATTAGGTGTTTTGTTAAGGTTCTCCTATGCTAGCAGAGCCGCACTGCTGGTCAGTCCCTTCCAAAAATCCTCCTCCTTAGTTCTTTATCGCTGCTTTTATGATCATTGCTGAAGCTGCTTCACTGTCAATGACTAGATCTTGCCTTATTGGCTACTCTGTTTCCACCATGTCAGTGGGTTTGAATCTATCAATCAAGCTGATATTCTCCATAATTGATTCGTTCAATGGAATTCCTGTCTGAATCATATATATCTATCTGCATTCTACCAGATTTTTTAACGGCAGCAATTGACCACTGTGCCTTAATTTTAATTGATCATAATAAAATAATGTGGTCAATAATTTAGCAACCGATTTTTAGGCGATAAATTAGGCCTATGGCTCAATCAGATCTATTTTCTGACATCCCCCTTGACGAGTGTTACTCTGCTGGAGATGCCACATTTTTTTGTATTTAAAATTTTCAACTGAAATGTCACAACCCATTTCAATGTGTTTGCTGCCCCACAAGGCATCCTATTTTGCAAGTCAATATTGTGAGATGATACTCTTGAGTTGAACCCTATCCCACTCCTGATTTCCCTGACATCCATCATAGATGTTGTTCTTGTAATGTATTTTTAAGCAGCTCTGTCTTGAGAAGAGCTCCTTTCAGAGTTCGTCGGCCACCTAATATCCTGGTGAGCCCTTTTGGTACCATCATAGTGCATTTGTGAAAGGGTGAAGGGCCTCAACAGGGGCTGTTATATCTGGAGGCAGTGCTTTTCATAGCCAGGTGCTTCACCTTCCTGGAGCTTCCCCCAGCTGCCAGCCATTTCCCAGAGTTGGGTTTGGTTCATCACCCTTTGCATTTCATATGCTGGGACCTTCTTAGTCGGTCAGGGGAGATCCCTCATGTGCTGGGACACTTCCACTCACTGGATGTGAATTTCAAAAAGAATTAACATAACTGTATGCATGCCAGGGTATCTGCTGCATTTTGCATCATAAATGTCTGTTATCTGTGTGAGTATCTCCCATTACCATCTCTTATTAGTAACATGGGCTACTTATCTTCGCCTGTTGACCCTAATCTTGGGGTGGATTGCCACTAAGCGGCTTTGGAATGGCTGTGACAGGCTTCCTATTCCGCCGCTACACCTCTTCCCATAATTTACTCCAGCATGGATGACTTCTTGGAAGATTGTCTGATGTTGGGCGCCTCCTTTTCTCCCCAAGCAGGGATGCAACTTCTTTCTTATTATCCTTTGCATTTATTCCCTATGTTCACCACTTACTCCTTGTTGTCTCATGATATACAGAGATTATGGTTGTGGGGTCTCATCCTGGTAGCACAGTAGCGCGTCTGCCTTGACCATCATCCTATAATACTACCTTTTTGTCATCCCATCCTGTGGTCTTATAGTTCATGATCGTCTGTCAGCACATCCATAGAGGCCTCTCCACTCCTGCGAGAAAATCGTCCCTTTGTTAGTGTCAACGCCTCTATCTCCCAATATTTATCTCCCCATGCAAGAAAAAGTCGTGGCGCCTAGCACTACTGAGTCACCTAAATCACATAATTGGAAGATGATGAAGTGGGAGTTCTGCTGGTGGTTATCATGGATGGAAGCTAGAGAGAGCCAACATCAGTGGTGAAGATAGTCATGGTACAAGGTGTGGCTGTGCAGATTTATTTTTGTTTTTCACTATTAAATATCATTATTTTTTATATATATTACTGTTTCTCTTTTTTCTATTGATTATATGGCTGGAGGAAATTACCGTGCACTTGGTTAATAATCTGGCTGCTCGCAGGCATCTTGATTGTATAAGCGTTGAAAGACATTTTCTCTATTATTTTGAAGGGTTAATCCATATGTTAGTTGGTTCAGTCCTTCATCTGAATTCGTGCTGGTCAAGAACAGGACATGCTCCCCTGTAACGCACTAGCTCCTTACAATGAGCCACAAATGAATTTGGAACCAGGACCTAAGTCAAAGACCAAAGGGCGGATTGGGTTCCTGAGACCATTCTTCTAGTGTGCATGCTACAGGCGGTATGGATTAACACCCCTTGGAGGACAGTCACAAGTATGCTTACCCAGAACAACATGCCCTGACCCCAAGACAAGTTGTATGAGGAGGCTATAGCCCTCCCAAACTCACACTCAAGGTCCACTTCTGCTTGTGGATGCTAAACATGGCATTTTTAGTCCAAGAATACCAATATAAACCCCAAAAGACAATAATATAGATAAGGCTTTAAGCTAACAGCTTTATTGTATATTTAGGCAGGCTGATAGGAAATGGGTTTAAGGAACATCCAGTTCCAAGGTCCCTTTCTTCATAGCCCTCTTCTGCAAGAATAGTTCAAACTCCTCCATCATGCCTGACACTCTCTCCTTTGGAATACACTGCAACCAATTCCCATTGTCCTAGGACTGATAGAATTCCCTGCTAGCCGAGCCACCACAACCATGACTCAACGCAGTTCTGACTCAATCCAAATCAAACCTCAAATTCACCCATTTTAACATCAACTTGTTTGATCCCATACCAAACCCAAGTTCCAACCATTGTCCTGCCTCAGTCACAACCTCATCCCTAGGACTAGACAGAACCAACGCTCCATCATCTCCTGCCTCATTTACACCAGCTTTTCCTGTCTTATCAAAGATCAGGGCAATGTGATGTTGAGGGAAACCCTCAATCGTCACATCCCCTATCTCAAACTTCAGAAGTCTGCTATACTGTCGTTGATCAGAATCATGATTCTTGACCTTTTTGGCCAGACTTGTTGAGTATGCTTTGGTCTGAATTTTTATTAGCGTGGATGCCATAGTGGCCTGATAGCACTGCAAATCTATTCCATCAGTATTTTAACATAGTAGTAGAGTATCATAGTCAGGACTGGGTGCCTCATATAGATAACTGGAAGGGATTCTTCCCAGTTACTGAGTGATAGATGATGTACACAAAAAACTACGGTTGGAAGGAGGATGCTACAGTCTGATTGTCTATTCACCACTTTATTTCCGAGTATAATCACTAGGGTTTCATTAGTGCGCTCAACTGTTGCGTTGGACTCAGGATGGTATGAGGTCATTAGTGCCCTTCAGATTGCCATTAATTTTTACAGCTTGGGGAGGACATGTGAGGTGAAGTTGGATCCGTTGTCTGTGAGTATGACTAGTGGGCAGCTTTGCCATTAATGTCACACTCAATTATAATTTTTGGAAGTAACTGCCACCAAATCTTCAATTGCTCAAGTCTCTACCCACTTTGTCAAATGAATCATCACTACTATGATGTACTTGGAGTGAATCATGCTCATTGTTAAGGGCCCCATGACGTCAATGGATATCATGTGCCATGCAAACCAAGGTTGAACAAAATGGTAGTAGGTCTTCTAGTGGAAGGGCGTATCCACTTGGCATTGGTGATAGCATAAGAACGTTTCAAGAACGTTGAAGTGCATGCTCTCCCAGTAATATTGCAAACGCAGGAACTCTACTGTTTTATGTATCTCTCCATGTACTACTGCCATGTGTGCATTTATGGTAATATTCGGTTAGACAGCGGCTTCAGAGAGCTCAATGTAGCACTGTTGATCTTCTTATATAGTCACCATTTTTCCAGAAGGTTCGGCCCTCTCTAAATAAGTCACATATGACTTGAGATGATTTGTAAGCATAATTGATGCTTATCATCTTTTTGTACATTAAATTGGCAAGGTCCAACAAGGTGTTGATCATAGGTAGTCACAATAAACAGTAGATATTAGGTGCTTTGCTACAGGGTAGTTAATTACTTCGAATTATATGCTTGGAGATTAAAAGCCCAAAGTGGAGGCGTCCCTCTGGCTTTTGAATATTCTGTAACCAGTGCAAGGAGGCGTGGTCAGTCACAACCTTGAACTTTACTCCATGGAGATACACTTTAAACTGTTTGTAAGTGTAAATCACAGCCAATAACACCTTCTCAGTCACTGTGTAAAATTATCTGGGGCAGTCTAAACTTCTGCTGAAATAAGCTATTAAGTGCTCCACGCCATCATTGTCCCTTTGGGATAGTACAACTCCTATGGCATAAATGGAAGCGTCAATCTGGATGTTTGACCCTTTTCAAAATTTTGATATGCAGCAATGGGGGGTTGACTAATGCCATCTGAAGAGTGTCAAAGCCACTCTGACATCAATTCATCCATGTAAACGTGGCATCCTTCTTTAGAAGTTTAAAGATTGACGCCCCAGTACAGCTAAAGTTAGAAATAAAGAGTCAGTAGTAACTAAGCATGTCCATATGTACTTTAATATCTCATTTGTTACTTGTTCAGGCCATCTTTTTGATGGCTTCTATATTGGCTGACTGTGGCCTAAGTCCCTTATAATCTAATATGAACCTGGGGTATTCCAGTTGTTCATCGAAGAGGTGGTATTTATAAGTCTTAGTGTGTATGTTAGTTGCCGCAAGTTAGAGGAACATATTCTCTAAATGATTTAAATGCTCCAAAAACAATTATGAGAAGATGTTGATGTTATCAGGGTAAATGTGAACATATGATAGCTTGAGGTCTTCTAGGATGGTGTAAATGGCACATTATCATAGCTGGGGCGTTTCATAGCCCCTGCGGCATTTGAATAGAATGGAATAACCTCTTGGAAGTGATTATTGTTCAATTCTTTTGCTCAGCTTCCAGTAGCTCAATTTTACAGTAGCTGGTATCAGGTCCATGGCAAAAAAATAGTGTGCACCTTCCAAGCAGTCTAAAGAATTTTCAATTCTGGGTAGCAGCTACAAGTCTCTTTTTTGATGTTAAGATTTTGGTACTCAATGACTACTCAGTTGATGCTGTCCTTGACAATCAGCACTGGGGAAGCCTGAGGGGATTTTGGATGGACCCAACATTCCTTGATCATATAGCTTCCCTATCTTTTTAGAAACTACTCCCACCACAGCTCACAATTGGCAGATTATCTGGGACTTGATGGAAGAATAGTCCCCTGTATCCAACCGGTGGACAACGCTGTGAACAAAATCCCAAGTTGTGGTCATGTGAGATGAAGATCTCTCAATATTTTTTCAATAGCGCCATCACCTGATCCTTCTACTCCTCCAATAACCCCATTAAAGTTTCTCTAGGGTCACAGCCATTAAGATGGCTAAAGTTTCATTGTGAAGGCCAAACCCTTCCAGCAATCCAAATTTGTGTAAACGTTGGACCTCATCAATTGGTCAGATGTAGGCACGCTATCGCCTGGTGCCTCTGGACCATCAGCGGCCCCTTCTGCAATCTTGTAAGCAATACTTTATCTCCCCATGCCCTGGTAATATCATTCCCAGGGCCACATGTAGTTTGAGGTGGGGTAGTTGATAGGGGCTAAAGTCTGTCCTGTTTAGCCCATCTGGTAAGTTTTTTCAAGCTCCATTCCCACTATGGATTAGTAGCCAGATGTTATCATTATGGAGCTCACGGATCATAGAGATAGCCCTTATACTCATATATTTGGTTGGGGAGGACTCTAGCCCTCCATTTCTGTTGCCAGTATTAGGAAGGGATTACACCATTCCAGCACATGAGGCTAACTTGACCAGTGCAAGTGGGATCCTTTGGCACCCTGCTGGAGGTGAAGTAAACTGACATCTGTTGTCTGATAATCTCAAATGTTTCCTCAGCAATGTCAACTAATTCACCAATGTGGCGCATATATGATGCACCAATCAACATGTAGTAGTTGTGGTTTAGCAGCACAAACACCAGTGCGGAGACAGCAATTGACCCAAACTGGTGAGGCAGCAAACTATACGTACCTTCCAAGATGGTGCATTCTAACCCAGCCATTCCATATACCACCCAGTGCTCCACATCTGGATATAAAGGTAGCTCGGCCACTAACTTCATTGATACTATGTTAACAAGTGCACCGGTGACTAAGATCACAAATTCTTGTCTTTGCCACAAAAATATCACAATAGGTACACTTGAGATAAGAAGGACCTTTATTGTTTAGTATGTGTATACCTAAAATCTCCTTTTTGTCAAGGAAGCACATGATGCCAGCCCTGATCTTGGAATGATTTTTGGCAAATATTTCTATGGGGTATGGTGACGTTCACTCATTCTAGTGATGTCACATCTGAAGAGGCTGGGGTTCATCTGATGAGTTTTTACCAAAATCTGCCAGTTGTAGGGCTTTCAGATTTTCTAATAGGCTTCCTCTACTACTGCCTCCTTGGTTTGTGAGTGGGTCAGCACATTTTAGTCATTGATGGTTTGTTTATATAGCAGTACGTTGAAGTTTCTAGGTCTGGATTAGGACAGCTTCTTGGGCTCACACAGGAAAGATGTAGTTGAAGCAGCGGAATTAGAGGATCCTATCTCTACACCACCTGATCTTTTCCCTAATTATACTGGTTTGACTGTACAGCGGGGACTTGCCATTTGGTGGGACAGCATACTGCAAAGTGTCCTTGTTGCCCACAGTCATAACATGTCATTCTGGAAGCATCTCATTACTAAGTATCTCTTAAGGTTCCAACATGAGGGTTGGGTGGAAGATTAAAGGCTAGCTGAGGGTTGGGAAGAGGATTATAGTCCAACTGTAGCAGGGCGCTCAAGGAGGGAGGGTTAGTGACAGCCATCAGTGGCTTCTGTTTCAAGTTGAGTGGTCTAAACATCACAGCTAGTTGTCATAGGTAGTTGACACTTTTAAGTAAAGGACTATCCTGCAAAACTGGGGCTATTGCATGGAAAAGCTCATGGTGTTATTTTACCACCAAAGTCATTATGATTCTGATGTCAGCCTGAGATAATGTCCCCACCCCTACTATGACATGTGCTTGCAAGGTGAATTGGTGGCAAACTCTTTCAGGGTTTCGTTCATCTGAAACCCAATTATCAAAAGTCAGCCTTTTGTTGGGCCACTTTTTCTACACCCCCAAAAGGGTGCAACACTATGTTTTTGACTTCCTGATAGGTAACTTAGCTGTCCTTCAGGTAGCAAGTGACCTTTTAACACTCTCAACGTCTGAAAATTATCAGTAGCTTTTCCTTATGACAGTCTGAAGTTCATTCAGCAACAAATTAAAAGCACTTAAAAAATTCATGAATATTTCTCAATTAAACTGGGGCAGCTTATCAACCTGAACGCTCTTGTCCTATTCTAGGCTGCATGATTTAGGGTGAACTGAGTTGCCTTTTGTCTGACAGACACTGCGCCCATATGAGGAGAGTATAGGGGTTGTGGGGCAGAACTTGATTCTGATGCAGCCTTCCAGGGGTAGCAGGTTCCTCAGTCAGTATGATGGCAACTACCAGAGGGAGCTCTCTAGGAGAGATGTAGTTATCATCTCTGGAGCTCTCAATGTCCATTTTTCATCTTTCTCGCCATCTCAGTTGTTATAAAAGTTCTCTGTTAATTCCTTCCACCTTGCTCAGGTTGCACTGACAAAATTCTTCTTTAGTGTCTCATTTTTTTCATTGATTTTTGCGTTGCAAATCTCAATGGTATTCCTTTTCTGCTGCAGGTTTCTGGTTGAGGCTTTGCAGATGTTTGCTACATTGTTGTGTGTTATCTTTAACCAGGAATTTGGGCATCCAGTTTTACAGATCTGATGGGACAAGTTGTTGAGTTAGTCACCAGGAAGATAATTCCCAGAACAACTCTTCGTTGGATTGATGTAGAGTCTCTAAGTTGACCCCAAGGTCAGTGTATTCCACCAATTCAATGAATAGAAGGATTACAGCCCTGGCTTGGTTGATGCTACTAAGCGCCTCTATTCCTTTTAACCAATCTAACAATTATCTATAGTCAGTGGATCTGAGTAATGAGGTACTCAAGTTACGGCTGCTCTGTGGTTACTTCATTCTTTACAGAGTTAACTAAGATCAATGGCTAATAAATTGGTCAGTGACCTGCCATCTAAGACAATGATATGGTCCCTGATGTTCACTACCATATGTCTATTCCTGATACCTAGTCACCTCCTGCATAAAGCGCTCAGTATTACCCCCCACCATGGTGGCATCTCTGATCTATTCTAAAGTAAGGCCTTGATGTTTCAAAATTTCCCTTATAACACACAAGCTCCTGGTTCAGCTGAGGCACCAATTAATCTAAGCAGCGATATACATCAGCAACGTGAACATAAACTTGAATAGCTGCTCTTCCAACCTCAGTAAATATTTGGTCAAGGCACTCCAGCAGAATGCAGCTATCATTCTATTGTGTCTGTGCAAATTGCTTAATGTCACTGGTATCTATGTTATGGTACGCCAGCATTCTCAGTAGCTGCCAGATCAAAGGCTGCATGTATATAACTAGGTATTTTAATATACCCAGCCAGGAGTTGAGGCATCTCATGAGGCTAGTGGTAGTCTCATCTAGATAGGATATATATAGCTTATAACACTGAGCTTTGCCCTGTTTGAAAATATACTCATGAAGTTCTCTATGGTTTTTTGTCATAGAGGCAGTACCCTTTAAGAAGCCACTCTATGATGTGGTGCAGCTGCTTGGAGGTAACATCAGGCAACTGCTGTGTTGGACTGAGTCCAGTGTCAGATAGGTGGCAAGTTGTATCTCTATTGGAGTGTTACCAGATTCAGATGGCATGCTCACAGTGAAGAGAGCAGGTTCCTCATCAGGGGTATCTTTAGGCTTACCAATGTACTTCACTCTGAACCCCATGAGGTACTGACAGAGAAAATTGGGAGGGTAGTTGGAACCAGATATGGTGCAAGATATAGTTGTTGATTGAGTTGAATCAGTGGGCCCCTGTAGTGAGCACCACTTAGGTGTTGAATGGTAACCCACCAGTAAACCTGAATAAATTAAATATATCAATTATCCTCAGCTGTTGTCAGTAAATCCTAATGGATTAATATAAACTCATCAATGATCCTCAGCTTCAGTTGCCGGTAATCAAAATACTAATTGCTATCAGGGAATGTCCCAATACTTCCAGATCCGGTGGATACTTCAAAATAGCTTACCCCAACCAATTGGGGAGCACAAATTGGAGCACAAATTGGTAAGCTTAATATTATCTTTGAAACTAGGTGGTAACCAGTTGTTGTGCCCTGATTAATCAAAACCCTAATCTCAGAAACTGTGGGAGGAATCCATCTGGTTAAAATCCTGACAACCTCGCTTCTCTGAATAGCAGAATGGGTACCCTAAGAAAGTTTCTGTTTATTACTGGCTATGCTTATCTCCTCATGGGTTATACACTTCCTACCTCTCACCAATTGGTCTAGGGTCAACATTTTCAAGCTGTTGTTGCTTGCATAGCCTTAAAAGGCCAAGGCATTCATTTAATTAAAGAGAATTCGAAAAGATATTCCGGTCATTCTCAACAAGATCCCCGCGTTATAAAGCTTGATTTACCAACGTTTCACAAAGCGTAATTTATGACTCCTTGCAATCACCTGAATTACCTACCTCGGTGTCATAGTGCTCATTGGCTGACCTTGAGAGAATAGTTTTTTCTAAAAGCCTGTTAGACAAAGAAAAGCTAAAATATTAAAATTGAAACCGAATTTATACTTGCCACCTACAATTTCTCTTAAAGGTTTGGTGGGTCCTGGAATAGTTTAGAAATCTGGGCCGATATATCGATGGCAAAGGGTTAAATTGATAGAGTCTAAAAAATTCCGGCACCCTCTAACTCTTCAACAAAGGTAATAGCTATTTAAGGTTAAGAAACCAATTGGTATAAAGCTTTGATTCCAACCCAGCTCAAATTATTGGCCAAGTAGGGCTGAATCCATCCCATTTTAGCATCCCCAGCCATATCGTAGTAGGATGCTAGCCAACAGATATTGGCTGGTAACCCCGAGCAAGCTAAGTTCAACTATCTAACATGTGTGCCCTCAAGTCAATTTGACCAATCTACGCTAAGGTGATGCTTTGACTCAAGGCTTTGGACAAGCTCTATCTCTCACTCAAACCTTACCCTACGCAACACAACCAACCTTTACTTAAATATTGGGTCATTGGAGTGTACCATCTTAAAGTAAAATTATATATAAAACGTAGATAGGGTTTAAGCTGCCAATGGCCAGTAACCAAAGCGTTTTCCTGAAGCTGTAGCAAAGTGTATTGTAAGACTCAAAAGCATTCAAAATCTCTGGGATATGTTAAGCGGATGTGGAATTGTATAATTTTACAGAGATGGATTGGCAACTTAGGCTATTCCGCCTGGCCTTGATCTTCCAGCCACTTGGCATACTTTTCAAGCCGCTTGGCCTCGGCTTCCTCGTCGTTGTTTTGGCGCGTGGACTTCTCATACTTTGTACCATCGTGAATGGCGGCCACGATTCGCTGGCCAGCAAAGAAGCGGCCATCGAGGACCTGTTGGGTTAGGTGCAAAGCGCAACCTCACCTTGACGCATGCCAGGGCGGAGATGACATCCTTGTACCGCACGGTGCACGCGCCCTCCTCGGATCTCTATAAACGTGAGATTGAGAAGCCTTGAGGCGGTACGTCGTATAGGACCACGTTGGTGACCTCACCAAACTTTTCACATTCGGCGCGGATCTCCTCCTTGAGTTCCAAGATCAACGCAGGGTCATCCTAAACTTGAGCTTAGCGGCCATCGAAGCTTACGTCAAACTCGGAGGGTTTGAACATGCGCTTTAGAACAACAATTTTTTCGTAGCGCTCAGAACGCTTGTTGGGGTTCTTTTCAAACCAGTCGAGCTTCCTGCCGCGTTAGAATTAACGACTGATGGCTTACTTCTCCAGTTGGTTCCGCCGGGCTTTGAGCAGCTTGGGATCCACTTTGGGCTTTTTGGCTTCACTCGCCTCGTTGTCCGCCTTATGCGAGAACTCCGCCTGATTCGTGAATAGGTGTCCATTTTCAACTCTACCTTTTCAACCCGAATCAGGCGTGGTATGTTGTGACGAAGCCTCGTGTTGTCGAGCAGCGTGATGGCGAGCTCCGCGGATTCGGGTTTGAAGTACGTGATCAGGGCGTCGCCCTTACACAGCCCCTCGTGGTTGGTGTAAATTTTAATCTTTGGCTTGCCTCCAAATAATTAGTTGACTCGGGAAAAGCTACCCGTCACCGCGTCTTCCATAAACAACCCAAATTTTCCAAAGGTTTCTTTAAGTTCGTCCATGGTGACATCGCTCGGGAGGCCAGTGATGTAGACCGAGGAATTGACCCTTGGTTTGGCTGGCTTTTCCTCCTTATCTTCCTTTAATGGCCCCTAAAATTATGCTCGTATAAACCCTACTGGTGCTGCATACCTTTGTCAACGCCACTTTCTTGACAGGAGCCACAGGCTGCGGATCCTAAAGTCTCGGTGGCACCCTTCGTACTTAGTTACCTCTGGCTCCTTGAAATCATAAACCGATTGCTGGGAAGAAACGAGCGCTTCATCAAACTATCCAGTAAGGTCAGGACATAACACGCTGAGTTGTCAAACTGAGGGCCGTAGCCTTTAAACGCCCTCGCCTCAAAGCAAAGGGATTACCATCGGGAACCAGGCCTTCGTTTTAGCGTCGTATTCGTACTTTAAATCGTCCCTGGGGTCGATATAGAACCACGTCTCGGTCTGGACGTTGTATTCCACTTTATGCGCCAGCTTCGCCCCCGACTCGGAGAAATAGTAGGCTGATGGCTGCGCTTCGGATTTCTCAGGCATGTCTTCGGTTAGGTTGGGAGAACTCATTCCAAATGTTCCACCGGTGCAAACGTTCCTATATCAGGCTCAATTTAAGTTTACGTGGCCTAAGTGTTAAAATAGTTATCAGCGAGATTTTTGCCCTTCAACTAAAATTTGCCCAAAAACTATAAGCATTGTTCAAAAAGGTTCTCTCTCGCCTTGCTTAGATAGCCCGTTTGATGGGAATAAAGATGAGTATTTAAACCCAAACTCTGCTACTAACCTGGCATGCTAAACCTAAAAAGCATCAGGTACGAGCATAGTTTAAGTTGAAGCCAGAAAGAATTCCGATCCGGCTCTCACTTAAAAATACCACCTCGATAGCTATAGTTGGCGCCAGCCAGATGATACCTCAGGCGAGCTATTAGAACCATACCATTCGCCAAAACGTAACTAGAGAGGCAAACAACCTCATTAAAAACTTTAGAAATAACGAGACGGATTAACTCCTCAGCCGGTATAAGAATTGGTGCGTTTAAAAATAGTTTACACTCCATTAAACAATAAGTGACGAGTTGTGCCCAGATAAACCAAACCAAAAAAGTTCCGGCATAACAGCGAAAAAATACCCGAAATTGGATTAAAGCTCAGGGATCAAAAATATTAAATCAATACTAACCGATTAAAACCTAACCCAAACTCTTTTAAAAAATAATACGATTTAATGTATAGAGTAACCAAAATAAAGTAAAATCGGAATTTAACTTCAGGCGTCTAAAAAACCTTTTATCGGTAACAAAAGTTTATACAGGTTGGTTGACCCCTATCGCTACTCGTTTAATTAGAACTTTCCGCGCCAGTTGTAAATTACCCGGGACTTTATTCGAACTTCGCACATATCCGAATGGCCGAGTATCGCCTAACGGGCTTTCGGTTGAAGCTCCGAACGAATAACCGTAGGTTCGCATGAGTTGGATGAAATTTATTAAGCTTTAGGCCCAATAACCGTTCAAATCCGCCTATAGATTACCTTCTGCAAAATATCCAAAGCTTTAATCAAGATACCTATATAAAGTAAAGTAGTTAATTGTATGGGATCCGCTTTTTTATTTCTGCACCAGGCTTGATGCAACCTTTTTATTAGATAGAGTATACTCTGAGATAGTATACTCTGGAAGGAATCACTATACGTATATTTATAGCATTAGTATGTATAATTTTAAGAAGTTTATATTTAAGGCTTATACTATACAAGCGGATTTACCCGGCGTTGCTCGGGTTTATTTATGAGCTCGCACTGACAGCCTAAAGGCTGTGCCAGCATTACGCTTGAGCCACTCGGACCAACAGCTCCGCTGTTGCCAACGTGCTGGTGAGCTGAATATCCTAACTACTTAAACTCTAATACTGATTTTTGTTGAGTTTCAGGTGAGCAATTTGGTGAATTATTTGATATTATTTGCGATTCTCACCAACTCACCCAAATAGATTGAACCTATCATATTCGATGTTTCAGATTCGATCTTATTTGCCAATTCTCACCCACTCACCCAAATAGATTGAACCTATCAGACTCGAAGGTTTCAGATATCAGTCAGTCAGTACGTCAGTCAGTGAATGTGCTTAATTAGGTAGATGCATGTAAAATTATACAGCGTCCGCCAGTGAGGCTGGAAATTTTGGAAATCCAATCGTTTATTTTTCTGCTCATGAGAGGGTGTAGAGGTTTTTGATAATTGTTTTACATTAAATACCATTTGTTAATAATAAAGCAGTGGTCCAGTGCACAGTGTGCTTTTTGCATAAAATCATCTTACAAGAATGGTGACTGTGTGACTTCTGTACAAAGTGTTTAATAATCATTTCAATATTCTATGACATGGAAGAATGACGTTTGCTAATGCAATTATCATGGGTGAAAATGTTTGAAGAAACTGATTCCATATTAAACTTAAAGCTTAGAGGAGCAACAAGGTATGTAAGAACAGAGGAAAACATTAAAAGAGTTCAAGTAGCATTGATGCATAGTCCACACCGTTCTGCAATGAAACATGCATCTGCACTAAACATTAGTAACACATAGTTACAACAAATTTTGCAGGACCACTGCTCCATATTTAACAAATGACATAAAATGTAAAACAATCAAAGAGCATCATTTTCTCTCAAGAGCAGAAAATGGACTATTGGACTTTCAAAATTTCTCACTTCAATGGCAGATCCTGTGAAAACTAGGACAGATAGACAAATCACTGTATCAAATTAGAAGTAAAGGTTATACCCTGTACTAGTTAATTGTTCTGTTAGATGTCAACTTTACTCTGTTTGGGTATTAAGAATAGTTATAATGAAGTCCCAGAAAAGTAAAGCTTTTTTAATTATATATACTTATAAACGGCCCTTTATGAAGGAGCTTAGATGCTATTTACTACTTAGCTTAATCCTTAACCTTTAAATTATCCTAAAATTCTTTTCAACTTATAAAAACAAATGATATTGAATAATTCAATAATAGCATAGTATTTCTATACACTTCATAATACAGTAATTTATATAGTTTATCATGTGCTTTTTGAATAAGGTCTCTCATGATAATATATATATATATAGTTTTAACTTTTTACTATTTAGGATCATAATGTGATGGATGGGGTCTCTGAAAACTGCTACAAAGCAGTTAGGCAAGAGTGCCCAAGTGAGTGCCCACAGGCAGGATAGCCCTGCTATGGAGATGTCCCAAATCTGACTATGCGGATACCACTTTACCATGAAAGTTTGGGCCACAGTCAAGACAATGCTGGCGCTCAGAAGGAGGGCCTGACCCCCTGAGAGGACGTACAAGGACTGGATGGCCTTGTCAAAGTCTGAACTGCTGTCCATGTGGGGTTTCCAGATTTTTTATCTCAATAAACTGAATTGCAAATGCAAAAAACTTATTTTTGAATTTATTAAGTTTTATTTAAATTTATAGAAGATGAAACTGCTTTACACAGTTTCACCTGCTCAGCTTTATACTGAGCTTAGTGGGGAAGAGCGGGTCTTGTTCCCCGCGAAGTCCGTGGGTGTCTTCCCAGCAGCGGGCCCTATTCAAGAATCTAGACCCTTGATTCCAGCATCGAGGCCCATTCTCAAACTTGGGCTGGGTACCCTTGGGATTGCAGAAACTTTTCCGCATTTAATATTCAGCTTTAATTTGCTCTCAAAGCCTGGGCCATTCCCTTCACCCATATTCCCTGATATTGGTTCATTGCCTCTTTTGGGAATATTTTGTTCAGCGGCATCTGGTTGGCCAGAGCACCATTTCTGAGGCTTCCCTTCCCTATCAGCCTTTCAATCCATTTTTGATTCTGATTTTGAGGCATCTGATTCGTCAGATTGCCATTTATGATAATCAGTGCAGTTGAGCCCTCTCCCCTGGCCCTGACTATCGCCCTAGGGAAGATTAGGGCAATGTGATGGTCAGCAAATGGCTTGACCATT
>JAKSZP010004524.1:0-55508 GCA_022478985.1 Massospora cicadina
CATTAGTTTGCGGGGTTACAGCATCAAGTATAGGTTGTACACTTGAGGTTAAAATATGATCCCAACTGTAAAGAGCCTTAAAGGGAGATATTCCAATTATATGATGATAGCTAACCCTATAGGCTAACATCGCATTAGGTAAGTAGAGATTCCATCTACTAGGATAGTTGGAGGCCATCTTTTGAAGAATGGCTACAAGGGTACCATTTGCTCATTTGACCGCACCATTAGTGGAAGGGTTGTAAGGAGTTGTAAATGACTGATAGGTACCCATTATTTTAGTAAGCTCAGATACAACCTGTGAAACAAAGTTGGTCCCATTATCAGATAATAAGACTTTTGGGCTACCATGCTGGGTGAAAACTTGCTTAAAAAGGAAGGATGCAGTAGCCTTAGCGGTGACAGTGGAAACAGAGACAGCTTCAATCCATTTAGTAAAATGGTCAATAGCTAATATAATATAACGATGTTGATAAGTAGCAGTAGGGAGAGGGCCAACACATCAATACTCATAGTGGAAAAAGGTTCTGAAGGTCCCATAATTTTGTGTTGAAGAAATTTCTGCATTGCATTGTTGTAAGTGAGACAAGTCTCCAACTCATTGTGAACAGTTTCCAGCATATTATCCCAATAACAATGATTTTTCAACCACTGTAAAGTCTTAGCGACAGCTCCAAGTCCCAGAGCTTGATGAGCCTCCATAATAGTATCAGTCTTAGAAGAAGGCTGAATAAAAGGTAGCCATTTAGATCCCAACTTCATAAACAAGATACCTTCTTTAACTTGAGTATTCTCAGTTAAGGATTGTAGCTTTGCTATAACGTCCTTAGATTCACAATACCAGAGTTCAGGTCTACCAATAAGACCATAGATGCGATCCTCTTCAGCAGTGAATAAAGTTAGGATAGGTAATTAAGAAAGTTTATCAGCATTTTGGTGTATAGCTCCACCACAATGTTGAATTTAAAAAATCATAATTCTGAAGCTTTAACGCCCATCTAGCTAAGCGTCCATCAGGGTCTTTCATTTGTTGTAATCATTTTAAGGAAGCGTAATCCGTGATGATAATAAAATATTTGCCATAGAGATAAGGGCGAAAATTCTTGATGGCTGATAGGACTGTGAGGTATTCCCTCTTTAGTAACGCTATAGTTGCGTTCTGCTTTGAAAAAGTTCTACTATAATAAACGATGGGATGATCTACCAAGTTGGAATCATGCTGATCCAGAATAGCCCCAATAGCTACATCAATGGCATCAGTAAATAATAGAAAAAGTTTTGAAAAATCATGATGAGCTAAAATTGGGGCACTGATTAAAGCTTGACATAAAAGATCAAAAGCTAGCTGTTGCGATTCTTCCCATAAGAAAGGAACTTCCTTATGAGTAAATAAACTAACGCTCCGCAATTTCAGTAAAATGTGGGATGAATTGTTGGTAATAACCAACCATCCCTAAAAACACTTGAATATCATGAAATTCTTAGGAACAGGCATGTCCATATTAGCTTATAGCTTAATAGATAAGGGTTAAGTCCCATCGCAATTAACTTTATAGCCTAAGAATTCCATCTCAGTTTTGAAAAAAGCACACTTAGATTGTTTTAGCTTAAGTAAATCATGGTACATTTGGCCAAATACTTCTTTTAAATGATCTAATTGCTTGTTAAAGTGCGAGAAAAAACAGTAACATTGTCTAAATAAACTAAAACGCAGAAAAGTGTTAAATCTTTAAATAAGCCATCCATGGCTCTTTGAAAAGTAGCAGGGGCATTACAAAGCCCCTGCAGCACATGAGTAGGTTCAAATAACCCCTCACTAGAAATTAAAGCGCATTTTTGACAATCTTCCGGAGCCAGGTCAATTTGCCAGTAGTCATTAGCAAGGTCCATGGACAAAAAGAACTGTGATCCAGACAATAGTCTTAATGAATCATCAATACAGGGTAGAGGATAAGAATATTTTTGAGTAAAAGCATTAAGATGACAATAATCTATAACCACTCTATGGCCTCCATCCTTTTTTCAGATAAGAAGTAAATGGGAAGCCCACAGACTTTGGGAAGGCGTTAATAGCCCAGCGTCAAGGAGTTGTTTCAATTTCACTGAGACTTGAGCCTTCTCAGCTTTGAATTTTCAATAAGGCTGGGCTAGAATAGGGGGAGTATCCCCAGTTTTCACCTGATGCTGCACATCTTTCAATAAACCAAAATCTCTGAAGTCCTTTGCAAATATGCCTGCATAATTTTCAATTAGAGTCTCGGCTGCTTGCTGTTGTTCCGTGGTAAGGGATTCTCCATATTCAACTTCAATTCTAGCAATGATAGGTGGGTCCTCCAACCCAAAATCACATAAATTCCCACATCCCGAGATGGAAAATATTTTTTACAGGGTAGGCTGCACATAAGCAATAGGGTTATTTCAAAATTAATTGCATAGGTTGAGAGGTAAGATTAGCTAGTAAGACTAGAACAGTCCCATTATAAGCAGGATCAAGGATACCTGGGCAGGTTGAGGCCTCTAGATGAGTGGGGTTAAGGTTACCTGAGATCTCTAATACATAGGCAGCCAGCACAAATACTTGCACTCCAGTATCAATTATAACTTAATCTTTTGGAGGAATAGTAATTGAATTAATAGAGTATAAAGGAATTCCTTCTGATTCACAAGCTGATGGAGGAGAAAGAATAGTCTTAGGTCCCAAAATTTAGTATTCAAGACGAGAGATAGAATTAGGATATTCCAATAGGCAAAAGCTTGTTTAATTTTGCCCTTGCTATTTGGGACATCTTGTAGAATTAAAGATATTCAATATCCAATTAAAGAAAGATAATTGTCCTTATGACTAATTATCGCATCAAAATCGATAAGGAATTTGGTTCCCAAAAGCAAGTCATAGCAGATATTGTCCAACGCTACTGCAGGGGCTAAAATAACAGATTTTACAAAGTGCATTGGAAGGGAAGAATAAGCTCCTATGGATCTAATGTATGAAGGACCAGCAGTTCCATAGTCTTGAGAATGGTTTAAGTCTGGAGCAACTTTGATTTTCTTCATAAGCCTGGATGAGATCACATTTATGGGTGATCCCATGTCAATGATGGCTAAAACTTTTACTTTGTGTACTAAGACTTCCACCCAGGTCACATCAGTACCAAAGTGCGGGATTGAAAATACTAGGGGACTAAATGGTCGAATTGAATTAGAAGATGAAACAGAAACATAAGAAGAAATAGTATCTTTGTTGACTAAATCATCAGGGATATCAAGTTCACCAGGAGTATATATTACATAACAGTCTTTAGAAGTAATAAAAGTTTACAATTGAGGCACAGGAGGTAGGTCAGCATAAGATCGGTGTATCCCCCTTTAGGTTGGGACCACCTAGTGCTAAAAAAAGAGGTGGCTCAGCACAGGGAGCCTCTTGCCCTATGCTGACTCCTCTTTTTTAGACTCTTCAGCTTGTTTCTTCCAACATTGAGTTTTCATATGGCCCACTAGACTGTAATAGCTGCAAGGATCCTTCTTAGGTTTAGGTTTGGGTCTAAGAGGCACTGAATAGACATAGGAATGAGGGTTATTAGCTGAGGTCAGGTGCATCACACCATTAGTGATCTCCATCAACGCTCTTTTATGTCGAGAATGAATCTGAAATTACCTTTAAGAGATTTAAAATATAGTAACAATTGAGTAAGAGAAGCAAACGCACTCATCACAGCAGAAATGGCATCATCTACAGCAATACAATCACAAGTAGCTAAAGTCTGGGAATCATAATAAAATTGCTTATTAAAATATTGAGTTGATTCTCTTTGCTTGATTTGGATGCTCATGAAGGCTTGCTTTTCATTAGACAGAATTTGATCACTTCCAAATTCCTTAATAAGAGCAGTTTTCACTTGAACGCATGTATTGAAAACCTTATGGTGAGGGACTATAATTTCTTGAGCAATTCAGCTTGAACAAGAAGTAATATGCCAAACTTTCTGTTGATCCGTTGCTACATCAATTTCTCACTCGTAGACAAATAGAAAAGAATGAATACTACCTTCACCTGGCTCGTACTTATACTTAAATGTAAGTTTGAAAGTGATGGGTTCATTGATTAATATGTTATGACCAATACCAGGAACAGATCAGCTTAGGAGGGTTTGGACTCAAGGATATGGGCTTGAGTAGGATTTAGGCAAATCTGTTGATGTAAATCGTTAAGATCATCCTGTAAATGTTGGACCCGTGGAGTAAGGTGGTCATAGGTAAGAGATTGATTTTAGAAAGCAATCGCAGTAAGCATTTCTTCTTACTTATTCTTGAGTACTCCATACTTAGCAGTTAAATGGTCAATTGTCGGATAATATGGCGAACTGAGTTTCTTGCATAGATTGATTAGCCTCGCACAGACAATGAGCATTGTCAACACCATCCAATAAATTGGTTAGTGAATAATTTAGATTAGTTGGAAGGCCTTCTAAAGATAAGAAACATCCTTGAGCTATGGATCAGATTTGATTTTCTAACGCCTGCACTCTTGTTGCCAATAGATTTGAAGTTTCAGAATCATGAACTGAAGGCATAGGGCTGAGGGGGACCAGGAAGTCCTGGGGGCCCTTGAAAACTGTCGCGACCTACAGGCCCAAGGGGGCCCTGTTGACCCGCAGGTCCTTGAGGACCTCGCTCCCCAGTGGGTCCCAGGGTCACAGAGGGAGAACTAGGTGGTCCCAGAGGTCCTAGAGGGCCAATAGGACCAGGTCCACCTTCTTAAATATTATCCACAATTCAGACAAGTTGTTGAAGTAGCCCATCTAGTTCAACAAAGCGTTCCTCATGTTGGGTCCATAACTGTCCCAGTTGCCTAGTAATCTCATCTTCAAGGGTAGTGATTCGTTGTTGAATAGATTTAGTAACATCAATAACCTGTTAACATACTTCTTGGCCGATGTAACTCACAACTCCATTGTCAATTCTCAAAAGATTATTATGTAGAGCATTGATTTCCCTCCTATTGTTGAGTATGGCTTCATGATTACCCCAACCAAAGTTAGAAGCATTCTCATAGAAAGTAGATAGCTGAGAATGAGATTTTGGAGCCAGGGTCAACTGGCGTTGGATTCCAAAATGATGTAACCCCAAAATCTGGAGTACGTGATGAATGGCGGTATGCACATACTGCCTTATATACTTCTCCATTATGGCCAAACTGACTTTGGTATGTTGTAAAACAGCTCTGTTATATATTTCCATCATGTTAGATGAAATCTTAGATGCTCGTTCTTGGTTAGGATAGGCACCAGGCTGAATATCCCCCTTATTAAACCTTTAACCGTTTCTTCCACATCTGCATATTGAAATTGATAATTATCCTGGTCAGGGCCCTCAATGGCCAAGTCCATAGACGCTTGAAAGTGAAGATCGCTATTAAGAGAAAAAGGCATCTCCTGCCTGTTGGAGTATACACATCAGGTGATACTCATTAATTCCTTGGAGGAGAGGCTTTTTCACTAGATGTGTTCATAGTCGTGAAATTATGTTTTCACCAGGTAGCGTCAGAAGCAAACCTGGCAGGGTGCAACTTTTATTTTGATTTTGAAAGAAATTAATATGTTCAGGCGCTATGAAGCTATGAAATTATTAGTTTTGTGGCTCCAGCGAAGGTTGAAATAAGGTAACGAAGTTACCGTTTTTTTGCAATGATAACTTCCAATAGGAATAATGAACTTTGTTCAGTAAGGACCAAAATAGAGCTACGCGAGACAAAATAAGTGGTATCTTTATTAGTTAAAAATTAGGGATATTTATAGGAGTGGATTTGATAGTTCTTTATGAAAATCTTTTTTCTTCCATTGAGGTAAGATCTTTTCTATCAGAGGACCAATATTGCTGATTAATATTAGTATACTTATGATGAGCAAATCTGATAAAGTTCTTATTAGATGAGATCAACCTTCTTGGAAGGGCTTAGCCCTTTGGAATGCTTAACCTCATCCATAAGATGAGGCCAATAACTCCAGAGGGTTAATTGTCAGTCTAATAGAGAATCGGATATATCTGATGGGGTTTTTAAAATCTTATTAAACCGAGACACCAAATCTTGATCTTGATAAATTCAGTCATCGCAGTTGAATCTCCAACACATACTTAATATTTTCTGGACTAACTCATGGGTATTTGCATCGGGAAATGTCATGATTTTAAAGTGGTACGCCATCACACACCTCTCATCCACCAAATGGGCTATGTTGCCCATGGTAACAAGAGGGACGGCCGCTGGTTTCCTCCTCTTTTTAGTATAAAATAGTGATTCTCCTGATTAAGCAACAATGGGTTTTCCCCAAGACTTACATTACCCTTCCCCTTTTGTGTCAGGGGAGCTCCCCACCGGGAACTTGGGCAAGCACCACATTTTTGTATGCCTTTTGGAGTTTAATCACCAAGATGAAGGCAACCTTTTGGGGGAGGGTGAATTCAGGTGTGAGATGTAGAAGATTTCACTAACTTATAACAATTGGCACAATTGTAAGCACTAACCCAGCTGTTCTTATAAGAAGGAATTCTTCCCAGACAACAAATACTACACTAAGAAATGCAATACACATGACGACAGAATGGCCTTTACCACTGCCTCTGCTGAGTCTTTATCATAAAATGTTTAGGATTGGTGGGTGGTGTTCCTTTAAATGGCGCAAATGTAAAGCATGGAAGATGTAGTGCTGTTTTGGATGAGAACGGAGAGCTAATCTAAAAGGCCTCATTGCCCAAATCCTCCTCACTATATGAGGGACCGAGCTTTTTTTGCAAACTTCCACAAAGGGAACCTAAATATGCAGGTGGCACATATCAAGCATGACCAATGAAACCACTTTTATCTAAAAGGTGGGGAGGCGTTTACAATCTTTAAACTACTTGTAATCACTAATGGCCCTGCTCAGGTGCTCCCAAACCAGGAGTTGAGTGATCCAGATTTTACTGCAAATGGTTTATTACAGCAAGGTCTTATGAGCAAAAGCACAGACCAGGGGAAATGAGATGTTATACCACAGAATGGCCTTGTAAGGAAAAAACCTGGTAGATGTATAAGAGGCATTGTTGCATGCAAATTTTCCAAAAGAAGATCACCCACCAAGGTGTCCTGCGTTGCAATGGTGTAACACTGGATATACTGTTTGATGATTTAGTTGAGACACTCCACTTGCCTATCAAACTGGGGTTGGTATTTAGTGGAATGGCACGGCTTGATATTCATGATAGCCAGGAGGCCGTCTGTTGAAATTTCAGATGACCACATAATGCAACCTTTTAACTAATTAATAGATTCAATGATTAAGTTATAATTGTCTAGGATCAGCAACAGTGGCCAATTGAGGAGATTATTGTTGGTCACCATCCCAAATGATATAAGAGGTCGCTGACTAATGAGTTATCATTGGGCATCATCCCCAATGATATTTGAGGCCATTGACTTATGAGATTATTGTTGGGCATCATCCCCAACGAAATCAAGCAAGAATTTGATATGGGAATAACACCTGATAGTTGAGTTGTAGGGAAATCTTCAGAGTGGAACAAAATTGGAGTTATCAGAAACTACCAAAACGGTTGAATGCCAGAGGAAGAGTAAAATTGTCATTGGCTGAAACAATTGGTTTTGAGTCCCTAATAACAATTGTTTAATCCGCCAAACACCCAAGGATTACGCTGCCTAAGAAACTCAAGGCAACAGTACCTGATAAGATTTGATGCCTATACTTGAGGGTTGTTGAATGGTTGACTGGATCTAAATTGTCAGTTATTATAAACCAAAGATATCCTAAGTATATCCAAACTTGAATTTGTGGCCTAGCAATTTCACTTAATTATATTTAACTATGATGACACGGGCCTGAGGGCTTTGTTGGTTAGGTCAAACTTAAATTTAAGTTTTAATTTAGTGACTCAGGTACGTGGGCTTTGTTGGTCTATGTCAAAATTAGTTTTTAATGTCAGTCGAGTTTTTGACCAAATTAATTACTAATTAGTGATACAAATCGCTTGGTTTGTGCTGCCAATTACATGTGAAAGTGAATTGGTTCAGCTATTTTAAAGATGCATATGAAACGCCATCTCAAGAATGATGATGGTGTTTACTCCAACCCTGAGGCTGAGTATTATGCCCTGAGTCGAAGTATTTGTAGACGTTCTTACAAACATTTTACATGGCTAAGTGCCATTGAAAATGAAATGTCATGGGTAAGATGTGGTTAACATCAAACCCTGTAAATAACCCTCAAGTTGATACTAATAAAATAGATTCAACTACTGGATTAAGTTTATAGTTTAACTTGTAAACTTTTTTGCGTTTAGTATTTACTTTGTACTAGTTGGTATTTACTTGGGATCAGTAAGATCAGGGCGGCATGCCATTGTCCAAGTAAACTACAGGGTATACGATTTAAGTACTACCAAAAAAGTTATATTAAACTCTAAATCACCATCCTGTCTATTGTCCTCTCACAATAGATACACGAAACTTCATTTTACACCTGATGAAGAACCAGCCATCAGAACAAAGCCCAAAATTCAACAATGGCGCTCATGGCTGGGACCGCAGATGGTGACCAGTATCGATGGTTGAGCGCCCAAATTTCGCAGATGAAGGATGAATACACTAAAAAAATCTATTACTGGCAAACACAATTTGAGGACCAATATGCAAAACTGAAGACTCTATTGATTGTCTTAATCTACAGATCAATAATCTCAATGATGATGTTAATGCTATTAATGAGTCAAACAATAATCTCCATGGAGAATTGAACCAGTGCAAGAAGGCAATGAAAGAAAAGTACCAAATGATTTTTACCTTGCAACTACAAGCTACTAGCCCGAATAAGGAAATAGCGAAATTAAAATTAAAACTTGAAATCATGTCAATTGGAAAAATGAAATTAACAAGCAAATTTGATCTCTGGCCGATGGGCATTGACAGTGTGCTATAACCCACTCAACTGAAAATTCTTCTGAATATTATGAGGATGAAGCTTCAGTAATAGCTACCAAAATGGACGCTAGGCTATGTCAACAACTGCCTAGCAATATAATTGCTTTGGTCAACACTAACACCTCAAACTGGGTTACGATGCCCCAACGCCCTAGTACGCCTGGTTCTGGTCAACAAAGGAGTAATCATGATAACCAGGAATGGGAAGCGATAATTTCAAACCAGCAAACCTTTCCAGCCTTTGACAAAAATGGAAGTATTACCACCTTTGTCAAACGTTTTGAAATGGCTATGCATGGGGCCAGCGACTGCAACAAAGCAGCCACCATGATCAACTGCTTGGATGAGTGGAGTATTGAGTTGATTATGCCTCACATCAGCGAAAATTCAACATATGCCAAAGTCAAGGAGGCCGTGCTTCATGAATTTGGAGGTCCAGAACGGATGTTGACCAGAAAATCCAAGTTTATGAACATCAGCTTTAAGAAAGATGAAGCAATTGACAAATTTGTGGATCAATTCTATCATGAAGCTCAAGTTCTCTTATTCACGCGGGCTATGGTCAATTTTGATGCCAAAATTGCACTAGAGCATGCAGTAGAACCTTACCTTGATCTATCGAACACTCTATTGCCTGCTTTCATGCAGAACCTTGCAACATCTGAATTAGTTGACTATTTATGCGGATGCTCAAAAAATTATGGCCCTCCTAATCTTGGTTACAGATCAGGATCCGCTGCCTTTGCTGGAAAGTCCTTTTTACCCAATAAGAAGATTAACACCTCATGGCCAGTGAGTGAAATCACTTGCTTTAATTGCAATTGTAAAGGTCACTATGCTTCCCAATGCCATCAGCAAAATGTCAATATAGTTCTTAATACCGTGCAGGAGGAGGGAAAAGAACAAGCACAATAGATGAGGAACGCTCTATTATGCCTACAACACCAGTCCCACCCAATTGACAAGCAAATGATGGCCACAGGGCCTCGTTTGACAATAAAATTGATTCTATTTTAGTATCAAACAAAGATTCCTTGAACGTACATGCGGTAACTCGCTCCCAGAGTAAGGTTGTCACACCTGAAGCCTCTGAAGAAGTCGCTGAACCCTATGTGCAACAAATACTTGAAAATATTCCAGCCGTTGGGCATGGGAATGACTAAGTTCAAAGAAAGAGATTCATTAGTGTATTGTGACACTCATAGTGCAGGCCATGCGCACAAGCTAGCCTCGCTTTGGAAGTGTCCATTTATTATATTGGAGAAATTGTCTAAAGATGTATATACCATTAAGGATCAAGGCGGCTGGGTTATGAATCAGGTACATGCTAAGTTCCTTCGTCCATATCATAAAGAATAATAAGAATAAAAAAATAATAAAAAATAAAAAATAAAAAGCAAAAATTAAAAATTAAAAAAGAAATAATAATAATAATTGCAAGACATAGAGTTTAGTTATAGATTTGATGCCTTGCTGGCATTAGAACTAGGTATCCCCTCTTTGGTAGGGGGATGAGAGCGTGACCAAACTGGAGAAGCCTACAACAGAATTGGAGATGCGCCAAACCCAAGAAAGTTCAGCACCAAGCATGCTGGCCCTGTCAGCTTAGGAAAGGCTATTGAGATAACCACCAAACTTTGAGGAACGTGAAGAGTTGAACAGTGTGATCAAGGGAAAAGAGTATCCGCCGCTTATATCCAGTCAAGGAGGGGGAAGTGTTTAATGGTTGACTGGATCTAAATCGTCAGTTATCATAAACCAAAGATATCCTAAGTATATCTGAACTTGAATTTGTGGACTGGCAATTTCACTTAATTATATTTGAAAATGATGACATGAGATTGAGGGCTTTGTTGGTTAGTTCAAACTTAAATTTAAGTTTTAATTTAATGACTTGGGCACATGGGCTTTGTTGGTCTATGTCAAAATTAGTTTGTAATGTCAGTCGAGTTTTCAATCAAATTAATTACTAATTAGTGATATGAATCGCTTTGGTATGTGTGCCAATTGCACCTGAAAGTGAATCAGTTCAGCTATTTTGAAGATGCATATGAAACGCCATCTTGAGAATAATGATAGTGTTTACTCCAACCCTGAGGCTGAGTATAATGCCCTGAGTCAAAGTATTTGTAGATGTTCTTACAAACATTTTACATGGCCGAGTGCCATTGAAAATGAGATTTCATGGGTAAGATGTGGTTAACATCAAACCCTATAAATAACCCTCAACTTGATACTAATAAAATAGATTCAACTACTGGATTAAGTTTATAGTTTAACTTGTAAACTTTTTTGTGTTTAGTATTTTACTTTGTACTAATTGGTATTTACTTGAGAGCAGTAAGATCAGGGCGGCGTGCCATTGTCCAAGTAAACTACAGGGTATACGATTTAAGTACTACCAAAAAAGTTATATTTTAACTCTAAATCACCATCCTTTCTATTGTCCTCACACAATAGATACAAGAAACTTCATTTTACACCTGATGAAGAACCAGCCATCAGAACAGAGCCCAAATTTCAACAAGGGTCAGACCAAGTATAGAAGCACAAATAATTCTATAGCGGAAAACTGAAAATTTTGGGCCGATTCTAACTATAAAAACCCCAAATTATTCCCTAATAAAGGCAGATTTAATTTTTGATATTAACTAAGTTGTTTTAACACTGGTTTTTTTTACATTACTCTTAATTGAAGAGTGCAAGGATCAGATATCCTTAGGTTGTTACTATCAGATCTCCGCTTGGCTCTGCGTGAAGAGAATAGGGAAAGTGTTCACTACCAGTACTAGAATATCTTCAAGATGAAGAAGCACCAGTTTAGCGTTGGACTTTTCACTCAACGTGGCTTATGGGGATTCAACTCTTATAATAGTCTTCATACTATTATTGCTCCAGCTACTCAATTTCAATCAAATAATCAACACAAAAATCCATGAATCTGTGCAGTTGAAATCTAGGGCCAGAAGTGAGCAACCAACAAAGCCTAAGATTTTAACATTGGTGCTCACTACAGGGGGTAGCTGAGTTGTTAAAAGCCAATTTGACAATGTCTTACAAGGAAGAGCTTCAGAAGCTCTGGGCAGAACTACAGGCCATCAATTAAAATATGCTCAGCTTGGCATCACAAGATGATGTTAATACCTTAGAGGAGCATATGATTAAGGTGGAGGAGATGCTTGAACAATTAGGAATAGTGAATGACGACCTGTGTGGTAAAGTTGCCTCTTTGAAGTGAAAAAAGAGGATGAACTTGTTAAAGGAATTTTATTCCAAAAACCTGAACATGAAGCAGGTTGAGAAGAATCTGGCGGTTTCATGAAGAAATAGAGAAAATGACAAAGCGGATTGAGGAATTGGAAAATCACAAATGTGATTGTGAGCAATTTGAGGCGAATAAAGCCAATGAAAAGACAAGCTAAACAAATTGGGAAGACCTCTCTACCCCAAAATATGCCCAAATCATTTGATGGTGTGTCAGAAATGACTCCCAAAGCCACTCCTATGGCTTCTCAAGTATCTGAGCAAGGATTTTCTATGAGCAAAGCAATCAAGGAATTTTGAAATACACTAAAATTGCTCACCTTTTACCAGGATAATGCCCAGCATTTTTCTGCCTATTTGAGATGACCATGTTCAGCTATGCAGACTGTCAAAAAGCGGTGACTGTAATGAACTGCCTTAGCACTGACTGCCAGAATCAGGTGCTACCTCACCTCAATGGGGACAACTGGTCATAAGCGGAAGCAAAAGCAGCCATTATGTTGGAGTAGGGAAGCCCTACTCAGATGGCAAATTGCAAACAAGAGTTCATGGGTATACAATTCCGCAAAGATGAGACCCTGGCTAGTTTTGCCAACCGCTTTTATTAAGAAGCCCAGATCTTGGCAGGGGCAAAAGTTCTAAAGGACTTTGTGCACACATAGTCATGCAGGTGGCACTTTGGCCCTACTGCAAATTGCATTGGATTATGGCAGCAGCACTATTAACTGAAATAACGACCTCACAGATGGTGGACCATCTGAAGATGTTAAGAGCAACTTTTGATGCGCCCAATCGTTTTTATGCCGAAATTTCAACTGAGGATGATCAAACTTTGGTGGAATTAGTAGATGATGTTTCAGAGAACGTTGAAAAAGTCGTTATTCAGCAGAATCAAGTCGTAATGGGGAAAACCCCCAATGAATCCAAGTGGAAAGATAAATCAACTAGCCACTACTGGAAAAATAGAGTGACAGGGCAATTTGCTGCCCAAAATTGGGAGAAGAAATTACAACGATTTGTGAATATTGTGATTCTTCAAGAGGAGGATACTACTTCCCAAAGTTTGTGAAAAGGCCTTGTAGTCTAGATGTGGAACTATCTAGCACTGCAAGAGAACCAGTTCCACCAGATATCTACTTGGAATAAAGCCGCTGGCAAGACCAGCTCAGGTTGTAACTGGGTCTGCCATGAGAAGTCCTGAGAGGTTAGATGTGATCAGAAATATAAGGCAATTAATCCAGAGAATAGTGATTAAGTCAGTTGAACTTAAATTAGAAAATTAATCTGTGCAATTAGAGGATCATTTACAGATCTATCAGCAGAATTAATCAACATTTGAGTTGGCAAATAATTTCAAAAACAGGATCAAAATCAAACTCCTATCTGCTGCCTCAAATTGATGATGCACTTGATTGCCTGGGGGAGGCAAAATACTTTTTGGCTATGGGCCTGATTTTGGGCTATTGGCAAATTGATTTTCCAAAAAGAAGATCAAGAAAAATGTGCAATACTTACTGCACATGGACTATACCAGCTGACCATAATGCCCCAAGGTTTATGCAATGCGCCAGTGACTGAAAAAATGCCATTCAAATTTTTATAGGTGGAAAGCTGCATTACCGCCAATATTGTATTCAGCAGTAGAGCCATCTTTGGGAATGAGTGCTGAACATTATCTATCCCAACTGGCCAATATCCTGATTAAGTTACAATCATGGGCACCTGAAATGACAAAGAGAAAAAAATAATGGAAAAAATATATATAAAAAAATAAAAATAAAATAAAAAGATGCATAAAAATATAAAAAGTAAAAAAATATTAAAAATCAATTTTAATTTGAGCAGTGATGCATCTGGCGATATTACCACCTACTGAGCATGGATGAAGCGATAAACTAATGGCATGAGTCCTGAGGAGTTGGCAGGATCAGGACGGGCTAAACTAGATCCACCAGAATAGTCCCTATCAACAAAATGTTGAAACCGTCCTTGGGTTAGTACAGGTGTCAAGGTGCCAATGGAATCCGTCCTGGGAATTTGTACAGGTGGCAAAGTGCCAACAAGACCCATCCTGGGGTTTGTACAGGTGGACCAGTTGATCTTTCAGCAAAAGATGCAAAGAAGGGACTGGTGCAGCATGATGTCATGGGAACTGTGCTCGAGAAGAGGTGGCAATGGGTAGCAACCAAGGATATGAAGTCATCAAAAACTGAGCAGAGAATATGGGCATTGAGTGCGGACAGAGCTGTAATCCGCTGAGGACATAGAGATATGAAAAACTAAATATGAACTCAAGTTAAGGTGGCTTCCATCCCCAAGGATTCTATCTTCCATAGATAATATGGTCAAGGGGGATATGTTGGAATTTCAGATGACCACATAATCCAACCTTTTAACTAATTAATAGATTTGATTTTAAATTTTAAATTTTAAATTTATTGTGGGGAAGGCCGACCATGGGACGGACACTTCTGAATATGACTCAGGAAAGAAAAACTTAGTACCAGGGGAGGCACTCCAGAGAAGCGATGCTATCTCTTGTTGCCAGCGGGAACGCCACTTATGGGGAGGGGGAGGGAACGTGTGAAGGGGCCGTAGCCACTATTGAGCATGTGTGGAGGAAGGGGTCTGATTTGATGAACCAGACTGGGAACCAGGAGGAGACCAGCTGTCGGCGACATGGTGGGAGGTATCCAAACATCCATGCTTGAAAGTGGTCCACCAAGTGAGACCAGAATCTGTGGACAGCTTCTGGGAGGGTGGGGATGGAGCCAGCGATGGCATCCAAGACAATCGTGTGGATAGTCCACATGGCGATTGCAACCACCAGAGCATGGAGGGAGGGTGGAAGGGGGAGGCCATTGATGAAGCAAACATATCGCTTGACAGACTGAAGGGATGCGTTTGATCCTGGCCCAGCAGACGTTGAACTTCGCGCCATATCACTTTAGAGGTGGGGCACTTCTCCAGGCGGTGGAACAGCGTTCCATACTGGCCACACACGACACAGGATGAGTGTAAAGCGTTAGAGCGCTCAGCTGTACGATACACCCGCCTCAGGCAGCGCCACACATGGGAGCAGACTTGAGGCTGCAACAGAGGATGGTGTGCGTATTTCCAGATAGTCTTTTGGGTCTCAGTGGAATAAGGGATGTCCAACATGTCCAGGTAGTCCACCCTGGATAGGACATGGGGTCAAATGGGGATCACGCCATCATGGATGGGTAGCCCCTGTACCTCTTGTGTGAACTGAGGAGAGAGGGCAGCCTCTTCAGGGTGTATGTCCGCTAATATGAATTCTCCACTCTGCTCTTCGCATGGAGAGTAGGATTCGTTTGTAGTGGGTTTTAGTCCCGTGAGGACCTGTGGCCGATGTGTGTGATGCGAGGTATTTCATCAGGGAGTGGGGGTTTGATGGATTGTTGAGGCCCAAGGCTCAGGAGAAGTTGGAGCGGGCTGCGCGGGACCAGTGTTGGGATGGGAGTGTAGGAGCGGTGATGGCCGTGATCCAGGTGCTCAGGATCTTGGCAGCATGGGCTTTGAAGTCAAGCAGGCCCATGTCACCTTGATGATGAGGGCCAAACATGACCTCTAGCCGTACTGGTGGAGGGCGGCCTGACCAAAGCAATACTTGCAGCAAAGCATACAGGGAATTGAAGAATCTTGGGGAGAAGGGGATGGCGTGGGCTCTGAATTAGACTTTGGATAGGAGCATAGAGTTGGCAAGAACAACCCTGCCAGTGAGGGTAGTAGGGTGGGCTCTGAGAGAGGTGATTCGCTTCATCACGTTGTCTAGTATACGGCACTCCATTACTGCTGACGCATATCCGCCTGCCTCCATCCACACGCCCAGATGGCGCACCAGTCCTATGGTAGGACGTGGTACGAAGGGGAGCACCAGTGGAGCGGTGTGTGTTGAGTTAGTAAGGCGTGGACGTGGGCGAGCAGATGGGCCAGGTTGGGAACTAATTGCTGGGCCCAGCAGTTCTGAAACCGACCAAGGAGGATGATTTCAGTTTTGGAGGCGTTCAGTGCCGCGTTGCTTACCCGGGAGTATTCCTGGATGAGGGCTTCAAGCGCGCATGCATCTTTGTTGTTAGACACCCCCACCACGCAATCATTTGAAAATGCCATCATCTTGACTGGGGTTTGGCCTGGCACATGGACCCCAGTGAGTTGAGAATTCACATTTCGCAGTAGTGGGTCAAGGCTGAAGTTGTATAAGAGTGGGCTGAGGGGGTCCCCTTGTCGCAAGCCCCTTTGAGGGCGGACTACTTCTGTTAGGAAGCCTGGGCCACGCACTGCCATTGTCGCAGATTCCGTGAGCAGCATTACCCAGTTTATGAAGTGGGGGGGGTAGGCGGAATTGGTGGAGGCAGGCCCTTAGGTATTCCCAGTTTACTCTTACATAGGCCTTTTGTTGGTCCAAGAATACCAGTGCCCCAGAGGCCGTGGACTGACATGCATTAGCCACAAAGTGCACGTTATCCCAAATCAACCTTCTGGGGATGAAACCGAATTGTTCTGGGAGATGGTGGCAGATGCTACAGTCCCTAAACGGTTAGCCATGATTTTATTATTTTGGTGTCTGTGTTTGTTAGAGAAATGGGGCGCCAGTTGGCTAAGTCAAGCTTATCCCCTTTCTTGAAGAGTGTGACAGTAAAGGCCTCATGTCCTCCTGGTAGGAGGCGCGTTTCCAACAGGCTTTGGTTAAGTGAGGCTAGCAGCAATGGGGATATATATTTTGAAATATTTTTTGTAGAACTCATATGGAATGCCATCTGGGCCTGGGCATTTTCAGTTTGGCGCACCACAAATGGCTGTCCATAATTCATTCAGAGTAATTAAATTTATTATTTCTGGGTATCAGAAAATGGTGCAGATATGAGCTCGGTCAAGAAATTCCGCCATTTCAGCTGGCTGAATTGGTTCAGCTCAGTATAACTCAGAGTAATATTTTTGAATTTTGATTGCCACTTCAGCCGGTGTGTCCGCAATGGAATTATCCGATCTTCACACCTGTGTGCAGGCCACACTCTGGTGTGGTGTGAAATTTTTTTTAAAAAAGTATGCAGTGCACTTGTCACCTTTAGTGATGCGTGTGGCCCTGTATTAGACACAAACCCAATGTTTGTGTTGCCTTTCAAGTGCGTTGAGGTGGGCAGCTGCCTCCGCCCACTTCCAGCCCCATGCAGGGCTGTATCCTGTGGCTGGAATGTTGGACTCCAAGTGGGCCAATTCCGCCAGAGTGCGCGAGATAACCGCCGATGTGGCTCATGAGCATCTGGAGGAGAGATGGCGATAGTGGCGGATGGTATCCTCTTTGAAAGTTGCTCATGTGGAAATGGGGTCCGCGCAAAACAGTGCAACAAACGATTTTGCCAAAGTTGCCTCTTCCACCCATGTGGAAAATCCTGGCGATGCGAGCTCGGGGGGCGGATTTTGCACCAATGTGGGGCCTTTGCAACTGTGATGGGTAAGTGGTAGGTTATTGAGACCAGTCGGTGGTCGGAGAATTCCATTTTTGTTGTTTTGAAGTGGGAGAGTGGGGTTGGAATTTCACCGGTGTTAGAATAAGGTCAATGTGGGTCATGGACCTTAATTGGCCATTGTGGACGCGGGGATGCGTCATGTTTTTTAGCAGTGGGGCATGTCATGGCAGCGCATCCATTAACCCAAGGGTGGCTTTTAGAATGCGTAGTTCTACGTGACCCTGTGGGGCGTGGGTAGAGGGAGGCCACCGGTCCATTGGTGAGGTTAGCCAACAGTTCATGTCACCAACTAGGAAAGAATCAGGGGGTAGCGGGAGGGATTTGACTGATGAAAAAATTCCTGATGCTCGTGTGCACCATTTGGGGCATAGATGTTGATGATTGCATGTGCAACATCAGCCCACAAGAAGGTGATGATGAGCACTCAGCCATTTAGGAATGTTTCTGAGGATGTGAATTTGAAAAAATTATTTTTCTGAATTAGCACCCCACAGTGCTTTGACCAAAAGGATAGGGATGGGAGGAGCATTGTTTTCCAAGATTCCTCGGAACCTCATGGACATTGGGACTCCTAGATGGCCAGGATATCCACAGGTAAATTATGTTGTAAAAAACTCAGTTTCCTAGCCTGGGATGGGGAGGCCTTGAGTCTGGTGATATTCAACATCCCTAGAGTGAAGGTTTCCCCATCACACCTTAGGTGTGAGGGGGTGGGCCCCCTGGGCCCACCAGCCTCTTCCAGGTCCCCACGGGCTTTCACAGCAGCACGGGTGTTAGCAACAACGCTATCAGGGTTTTTATTAATTTTTGTGGAAAGAGTCACGTTGGCTTTGGCCTTCACTTTTTGCTTTCTCGACGTCGGACGAATTTTTTGCGGTGCGGATGAGTTTGGTGCACCGTCGAGCGGGTCAAAAATTTTTTTTCAGTTGGGATAGGTCCCAAGTCAGTTTTGATCGGAGCTTGGGTGCAGCGATTGGGTGAGATTGAATCTCCCATCAGATCCTCGGATTGAGTGGCCCACTCGGCATGGGCTTCCCAATCTGATTGGATGATGGATTCCTGAGTCGCTTCTGCTGCAAAGGTCTCCTTATCCTCCTGGCGTTGTGAGTGTGGGATGGCGGTGGTGGTCTTGGCCTCTTCCTTGGCCACGGCCCTATTGGTCTGCTTGGCCTTCTTCCACTCCTGTGGGGAGATGGGCTTTACCAATAGGTAGCAGCCTTGTGCTCCCCATGGGAAAGCCTCCTTGGTGCTTGCAGTTGGTTCATAGTGCACCTCTCCGCTGGCCATGGCCGCTGAGGGGTGCTCTTAGAAATGTGACGCCCTCCTTGATGGGGCATGCGTGCGCCTTATGGCCAAACGCATCACAGTGGGTGCAAATGGGGGCGCGCTGTCCACAGTTACCTGGAATAGGTGGGTGGTATGCCCTGCAATATCAATAAAAGTGGAGTGTGGGATCTGGGTTAGGTCCTTTACAATCTCCTCAGTTGGGGTCAGAACTGCGATGGCTTTGCTGGTGCACAGGTGTGGTATCAGTGTGAAGCATTGCATTTCAAAAGATTGTATTTCGCCATATATGGCGAGACCATCTTTCAGGTGTTGCTCCAAAATGTCACATTTTACCATAGTAGGCAAAAAGTCAAACGTGAGGAAAATTTGGTTTGATTTTGTCCATCTGGTGCATTTGGTTTCGATGACCCATTGCCCTTCAGGGAGGTTGACCACTATGCGCACCACTGCAGCCTCGTCTGCTGCTATTTTGCTTTCAAAACCTAGGTCCAGCCAACCGCATGACATGGAGTGAGGTGCAACGTACACCGTGGTTAGGAAAATTTTGTGTACATCTTCATAAAATTTTTCCCATAAGGCCATTTTTTTGGATGTCCAGATACACACAGACTCTGAATTCCACCGACGAAAGTGGCTGGGAGTGTGGCGTGTTGATGTACTGGTTGCATCATGCTTGCCACATGAGTATCTCTGGGGAAATTGTGACTGCCGGTTTTTTGAGATTTTTGTCTATTCTGCCAGATTCTCCGGGGCGTTTTCAAACGTTGGAGGCCGCGGGCCTTCCACCTGCTCCTCTTACCTTGCTTGCTTAACTGCTCCCTGACATGGGCGCAGACTAATCGCCTCTGTGAGATTATCAAACTAGATTTAGTCTTGAATTGAATAGGTTGCAAAAGTGTTTGCAACGAGAAAGAAAAGTAATTAATAGATTTGATGATTATGTTATAATTGTATAAGATCAGCAACATCAGCTGATTGAGGAGATTATTGTCAGACATCATACCTGATAATATTAGAGGTCGCCAACTAATAAATTATTGTCGGGCATTATCCCCAATGATATTTGAGGCCACTGACTGATGAGATTATTGTCAGGCATCATCCCCAATAAAATCAAGCAAGAATTTGATATTGAAATAACACCCAATAGTCAAATTTTAGGGAATCAATCAGAGTGGAACAAAATTGGAGTTATCAGAAACTACTAAAACGTTTGAACGTCAGAGGAAGAGTAGAATCATCATTGGCTGAAACAATTGGTTTCAAGTCCCTAATACTAATTGTTTGGTCCGCTAAACACCCAAGGATTACACTGTATAAGAAACTCAAGGAAACGGTACCTGATGAGATTTGATGCCTAACACTTGAGGGTCAAACCAGTAGGGGCACAAATAATTCCCAGCGGACAGCTGAAAGATGTGCTGATTCTAACTATAAAAACCACATATTATTCCATAAAGAAGGCAGATTCAAAACTTGATATTAATTAAGTTGTTTTAACATTACTCTTAATAGAAGAGTGCAAGGATTAGATAACCTTAGGTTGTTACTATCAGATCTCCGCTTGGCTCTGCTTGAAGAGAATAGAGAAAGTGTTCAATATCAGTACCAGAATATCTTCAAGATGAAGAAGCACCAGTTTAGCGTTGGACTTTTCACTCAACGTGGCTTTTTGGGACTCAACTCTAATAATAGTCTTCATACTATTATTGCCCTAGTTACTTAATTTCAATCAAATAATCAACGCAATGATCCACAAATCTGTGTAGTTGAATTCTAGTGCCAGAAGCGAGAAACTAACAAAAACAAGATTTTAACACCGTCCAAAAAGAGCCATAAACTGCGGCCTCCAGTCACTAAAAGTTCTTGAGGAAAATTAATCAATGAGAAGATATGCCACACGAAAAGCTGGGCTATATCCTCAGAGGTGATACCAGATGAACAGGGGATAACAGTAAGACATGGTAAAGCAGTCTAAAACCACCATAATCGCATCAAACCCATTGGAGCTGGGAAGCTAAACAATGAAGTCAATGGATATTAAGGTCCACAGACCCTCCGCCTGCTGAAGGGGATGGAGCAGCCCATTCCTACCTGATCTATCTGACATTACCCACATGTACATTACATAACTAGCAATTCATGATAGATATCTTTGGATATCCCTGGTCAGCTATACATCCATTTCACCAAGTTGAGGTTTTTTTATTTCCTGGGTGACCCACCTCAAGAGGGTTATGATGAGTCCAAATCACCTCAACACGAAGTTTGGGTGGAATTTAAACTCAAGATATAAACAAAATCATTACTTTTCCAGCAAATAATGAGTTTTGTCAATGCGCTGAAAGCACCAGCTGGTCAACAATCTATAGACACTCCACACAGGCTGTTTGACACGCTAATACCAGTGAAACTAATGGAACCTCTGGACCCCATTCCACACCAAAGTTGTGGTAGGAGCAATAACTAGAATCTGCGCTGGCAAAATTGCTGTGGTAAGCTCGAGTCCTTCCTACTCCTTTAGACTCATAGATGTAATTTGACTAAACAAATTGGGGAGGACATATAATGAACACTTGCCAAATTCCTATCTTAAATAAAGCTGAAGAGGTCAAAATACATAGAACCTTGCAATGTTCCAGCTTCTGAAGTTTTCAGAAATACAATAAGGCCTGATGATCTATCCGCACAGTCACTTCATGCCATGATCCCTGAAGGAGGTACTTACAGTTAAGTAAGTGATCACGCCACAGAGTCCAACTTTTTATTGTAAATAACACAGGAATGTTTAGAATAATCAAACTTGTGCAAAAAATATGCAACTATATGTTCTAATCTATTATGTACTTGAAGCAGCACTGCCTTAAGGTGGCTGACATTGCGTTGTTTTATATGATAGAAACCTTTATGGGGACACCAAGTTTGTGAATGGGAGGTGCCACAAACACTTCCTTGATGGCATCAAACACCCATGGCATTCCTTCATCCATCATAATAGAACATTCTTCCCTGTCAAGGTATGCAGTGGCATGGCCAGCTATGAGAGGGCGGGGGAGAATTAAAAAATATGATCATGCCCAAAAAGCTTTACAACTGCTTCTGGGTGTTAGGAGTTGGCCACGCGAGGATAGCTTTAGTTTTCTGAGAGGAATCGTATAATTATCCTTCAGGACCAAGTTACCTAGGAAAGTAACCTCATTCCTAAAAACTTGTAATTAGAGGGTTGTACATTGAGGTCAGACTTGTGCGGCACAGCCTGCACCGCCTCCAGGTCCTTCTTTTAATGATCAGGAGTAGGGAATTCATGAGAATACTAATGTTATATGCTATCACACAGGTGAACCAAAGGTCTTTAATAAATCAATCATCCGCTGGAACATGGTAGGAGCATTTTAGAGCAAATAGCATCACGTGGAGCTGGAAGATCCCTCTTCTGTTAAAAATACCCTAATCCATTCCTGGCCTTCTACCACCCTAATCTGGTCAAAAGAATTTACGAGATTGAGCTTTAAAGACACCTTAGACTTTAAATATTTCTAGGTTAGTTGTCTGTTTGAGGGGGGGGGGTAGTGATCATGGATGGCAATATTATTTAAATTCCCATAGTTCACGCAGGAGCGCAACGTTCCATCTGACTTCTGAGCAGAAACTATAAAAGAAGCGATACATAAGGATCGTTTATCACCCATCCTTTCATGAGCATATCATTCAACCACATCTCCAGGGGCTTGTCTTCCTGCTCTGTATAAGGGTAGATAGGGTAAATAATTTTAATTACATTTAACGTCAGGTGGAAGACCAGGATAATTATACTTGGAGTGGGAGGGAAGATGATCACCTTCTCCATATCAAAAATGCCCTTGTACTGGCCTAAGATGTAAGAAAAGCCCAAGGCAATGATGTAGAGGAACGAGTTGAAAAAAGTACCCCATTGCTCAAGCAGGGGAAAAGGTTTCAATAAGTGAAAATTCGCCACGCAGTTCAAATTCTCAATTAAAAAAAGGTTGGGCTCCAGGTTAATACTAACCAGTTGCCGCCACCACCATCCAACCCCAAGGATACCGGACTATACTAATCTGGCACTGCGGTAAACTATTCATGGAAACTAAACCCATAAAATGAGAATGGTACAGGAAATCTCACCATATAGTAAGCCATTGAGGTCAAAGGTGCACTCAAACCTAAGACCTTGAGTCAAGATCTAGTCCAGATCCTGAGCGACCTAAAGGCTCATTAAATTCCCAATGTCCCATGTTCAAGAGCCTGTCACGGATTTTAAATGGGATCCTAGCTGGATCTTAACAGATAACAGAAAGTAAGCCTAATATTATTTATTAGTATCTTTTTGATACATAACTGAGGGACGAGGTATTTGAAAGGCCATCCGCTGGCCTATACACTTGGAGAAGAAACCGTGGTCCAACCACCTGAACAACTCTTCCTCCAGAATATATCCAGTAGATAATAAAGACACCAATTGATACACTTACAGTAGCTCCCCAGAGCATCCAAATTGGCTGCTCAAACAATACCACCAGATCAAAAAACTGCAGATTGGGGTGGCCAGAAAGTGGCCGCAGGAAAAAGCAACACACCCACACTTGCAATCCATCCAAGCTGGCCAGGGCGTGGGAAAAATAGGGACCAAGCTCTTCTACACATGGTATGGGGAAAACCTCATTGTTATCTGGGTTAGGAGATACTCTCTTACTGCGGCATAAAAACTATCACCAAAAGGATGGGCCGTCCATCCATGACAAAAGGACAACGCAGCACCTCAATTAATGGGAAGGGTGAGAAGGACAAAACTAGATGATCCATTATGTCATGGAGCGTGCTGATAATAAGACTGGGCTTAGGAACAGGATGGGTAAACATTTCGAGATTTTACCAGATTATCCAATGTAAATCAATACATAATGTAGGGTGCTAAGAAATAGTGCAACCAAGAACGTTAGCCAGGGATTTAAAAAAATTAGAAATTATACAAACAGATTTACAGAGAACTTATAAAAACTCACAAGTAAAAATTGATTTTTTAAATGCTTTTAATCAATTATTGAATAGAAGGAAAAAATAGAGTGATAGTGGAACCTGTCAGGGTCTGCAACCTTATAAGCTCACAGAAAATAAGGGATTGGAAGTAATTGATTTTGCCATCAGTTATATTTATATTACTTGAATATCACATACTAGCATTCTAAAATATTTATGACACTGGATTGATCTCAGCCTGGCCAGCCAACTTAGGCCTGAAGTTAGCCATATAAATTTCCTTCTCAGCGTGATTCTACTTGGCAGAACAGTGATGCTTCATCTGGTGGGTGACTGGGTGCACCTATGGCCAGGCCACATGGCCAGTCCTATTGAGTAGGAAAGGGGTTTATTGCACTCATAAAATCTCGGATGGGCTTGTGATTGCTGATGGCAAAGTTCTGGTAACTGGATATTTCAAAGCCTGAAACTGACTTAGTCAAATTTGTTTTTGCTAGATATCAATTTAGTTTCATTAGTTGAACTCAAAGCGGCTGAGACAACCTCATGTGGAGGAGAATTACTGCCAACCTTCTGCGGGAGATGGCCCATGGCTGGTGCCACTTCCTAAACATATCATAAATTTTATGGACCAACTCATGGGTTGGCATGGGGGAACGCTGCGATTTTCAAGGTGTATAACATCACACACCTCTCATCCACCAAATGGGCTATGTTGCCCATGGTAACAAGAGGGACGGCCGCTGGCTTCCTCCCCCTCTTAGTATAAGATGGGGATTACTTCTGATTAAGCCACAGAAGTTTCCCCCAAATATTACATAATTATTCCCATTTTAAGTCGGGGGAGCACTCCCAATGAGAACTTAAAAACACCACATTTTTGTGCGCCTTTGGGAGTTTAATCATCAAGATGGAGGCAACCTTTGGGGTAGTGTGGGGAGCATCCAAGTGTGCGACGTGGAAGGCCTCCACTAACTCATGACAATTGGCACAATTGTGGGCAATAACCTAGCTGTTCTCATAAGAAGAAAATCCCTTCAAACATAACAAATACTGCACCGAGCAATGCAATACACATGACGCCAGAATGGCCTCCACTATTGTTTCTGCTGAGTCTTTAATCATGACAGGTTCAGTATCAGTGGGTGTTGTGCCTTTAAATTGAGGCAACAGGGAAGCATGGAAGATGGGGTGATGTTTCCAATGAGAGCAGAGAGCCAATCAAAAGGCCCCATTGCTCAAATCCTCCTCACCACACGAGGGCCTAAGAGCTTTCTTGCAAACTTCCGCAATGATCATTTATAAGCAGGTGGCACATATCAGGCATGACTGTTGGATTTTAGGATGTTTTAAGCTCGCTGGTGCTATTTGTAACTAAACTCCAACAAATGGGGGATTGGAACCACTGAAGATAATGAAAGTAAACAAACACTTAAAACTAGAAAGTTGTACTTTTTATAGTTTTAACTGTGCCATGGGGGGAAGAAAAACGAACCCTCTCAAAATCAAAAGCTTTGTAACTAAACTACATCCAGGTTCAAAGCGAATCAAATAGGAAATTTGGAGTGCTTAATACTGTCCAAATTAGATAATATGTGCATTTGACCTATTAAATTGTGGAGATTCTCCTCTTTTTTGGTGAAAAGACCAATGGAAAGTCGATTGCAGGTAGGATGTATCTGTGAGGCAACAATTTTATCAAATTTATCCAATCATTGGGCACAAAAAAATTTTTCACCTTGTGGGACCCCTTCCAACCCTATAAAAGGGGCTGGTCTCAGCAGGTAGGTGTTACTAAATTTTCTGTAAGAGGGGAGGGACCTCAGAAGGGTTCTTATAAATCAGTTGACTAGTAGGAGCAATATGACTTCCTGAACTCATAGTTTTTGCCCAAATATTAACCAAAGTATTACCCTGATTCGCGGGGTTCCACAAGGAATTGGCCTGGGTCTTTTAGCCGATTTTTCATTAGTTACCTACAAATTAATATTACTATTACATCTTAATTGCAATTGCCTGACTTTACCCCCTTCAAGAGTATTGGTGTATAAAGGCGCAAAAACTGGCCTTGGATACAGTTGATGGTGACTCCATAAGCGAGGGATTTGACAGAGTACTCATTTCCTCGCTTGTATGTGACAGAAATGGGCCTACCCAGATAGAGCCAAGCTTCTCACTTCTGGGAGTGATGCAGTTGTGATAATACAACACCAAGTCAGATACTTGGAAGGAAGGGAGAGGGACACAGTTTTCATCCGCCGCTTGGCCTTCTTTAGTGACAGTCTTGGCCAAGTTAAACATAGCTTCTGCTTGTAGTTGGACAATGTGTTGGGCCAACTTTTTCATGGCTTGCTCTGGGTTCAGTTTGGTCAGTGGAAATATCTTTGACTAGTAGATCTGGTACCCTGGGTTCTCAGCCATACAACACATGGAAAGGGGACATCTTTATGATGTGATGGTAACTAATATGGTAGGCCATGAGGGCACTGGATAATCGAGATCCCAGTTAAGAGGGTCTGAATTGCCCATTTTATGGTGTATTTATACCAGGGTTCCATTAACTCTTTCTACAGCCTCATTTGTGGATGGATTTTAGGGATCTGAGAAATTTTGCTGTTGTGTTCCCATAGAAGTGGCAGGGAGCTTTATCACTTGGGAGGTGAAGTTTCTCCCATTTTCACAAAGGATGACTTGGGGCAGCCATGTCGTGTGAAGATATTCTGATATAAAAAGGTTGCAGTGACTTTAGCCGTCTGAGCAGGGAGAGCAACAGCTTCAACTCATTTTGTGAAATGATCAAATCCAACCAGGATATAACGATTGCCACCAGTGGTCTGAGGTAGAGGCTCTACCACGTCCAAGATTATGGTATGGAAGAGTTGTTGGGGCGTAGTCAGTTGATACTGATACCGGGTCTTAAAGCTGGTTTGCTTTTTACAGGACAGACAGGCATCCAGGACTTCATATATGGTTTCCATGATGCCTTCCTAGTAACATCGCACTTTAATCCACTCATAGGTTTTGTGGACACCAGCATGGACCATGGTAGTGTTGGATTCTAGGATCACCAGTACTCGTTTTGATGGTTTTAGATAAGGCAACCAGTTTGCTCCCACTTTCCTGTAAAACTTCCCACAATCCATTGTGTTGCGGGAGTGCCAAGCTAGCATTTTTTGTACTGGTTTGTCTTCATCAGCCCATGCTTCAGGAGTCATGAGGAGATCATGTAACCTCTCAGCTTCACTATTTTTCAAGTGAAGAATGGGCAGCCGCGTTAACCCATCTACATTCATGTGGCGCATTCCTCCCGATGCTCAATGGTCATATCATAATGCTGGAGCTTAAGAGCCCAGCGAGCCAACCGCCCCATAAGTCCTTCATATTCTGCAACCACTTTAGAGAGGCGTGGTCCGTGATCACTTTGGAGGAAGTTCCATATAGGAATGGGCGGTAGTGTTTACTTTGAGCAGGACAGCCAGGCACTCCTTCTCAGTGATTCTGTAGTTGCTCTCAGCTTTTGATAGCATCTTGCTAAAGTGGGACACTAGATGATCGATCCCATTTTCATCAAACTGAGCCAAGATAGCTCCAACAGCATAATCAGATGAGTCTGTGAACAATATGAAAGACTTTCCATAGTCATGGCGACGGAGTAAAGCCTTTTTTGTAATAGCGCCATCAGTGTCTCAAACGCGGCCTTTTGTTCAGCACCCCAATGGAATGGAGTGTTCTTTGCCAAGAGATGTACGAGGGGCTCACTAAGCTTGGTGAAATTGGGGATAAATGGATGGTAATACCCCATCATCCCAAGAATACCTGTATGTCATGATGGGTTTTGGGTTCAGGCATTTTAGATATCGCTTCCACCTTATCTTGAAGGGGCTGTATCCCATCTGTTGAGATAGCGTGCCCTAGGAAATCCAATTGCTTTTGAAAGAAAATACATTTTGAGGGCTTCACCTTGATGTTGGATGACTCAACCATTGAAACAAACTCTTAAGGTGAGAGAGGAGCCTATTGAAGGTCTTAAAAAAACCATGATGTCATCAAGATAGACAATCACACAGCTGAGCTTGAGATCCTGGAGAATATGATCCATCGCCCACTGAAAAGTGGCAGATGCATTGCACAACCCCTGATATAGTCAGTCGAGTGGGTTGGAAAAGGCCCTCACTACAGATAAAGGCGCACTTCTCCTGGTCCTGTAGAGAAAGGTACATCTTCCAGTATCCACTAGCCAAGTCCATGACAGAGAAAAACTTGGACCCAGAGAGTTGTGCCAGAGCGTCACCAATTTGGGGGATTGGGTAGCTGTCCTTCTTGGTGTAGTTATTCAGCCTATGGTAGTCCATAACTACCCAATGGCCTCCATTTTTTTCTATAAGTAGAAGAGGGGACGACCAAGGAATTTATGAGGGCACCAGCAACTAGCGTCCAACAACATTTTGAGCTCCATCCGCATCTGTAGCTCCACAACTTTTGATTTGCGGTAGGGCTTGGATTTAATGGGAAGAGCATCCCCAACATCAATAGAGTGATTCCAACCCTTCATGTGCCCATAGTCATTATCAATTTAGTGAATATGTCACTGTAGGCCTCAAGTAGGGTGTGAATTTTATCAAGATCAGCTGAGGTTAGTTCATCAGAGACATAAACGGAAGGTAGGTTACATAAAGCCTGGTCAGCGGGTAAGCCCATATCCGCCATACACCCAATACAGTGGACTTGCTTTATTTCCTCAAGGGGAATCAGCAGGCCTCTTCCAATCTCCTGATGCTCCTTGATGACCATGTCCTTTTTGGTGAGATTTCCTAACAGAAGGTTGATAGGTCGATGATAGGCAGGATCTAGCACGCCTGGAAAAACTCTGGGCTCCAAAGGACTAACTCCATCAAGGCTAATTAGGTTCATTAGGCAGCTATGTTAAATTACTATGTTAATCTTCTGGTCAACTACCCTTTGTTCACAAGCCTTGATGACCACCTCCTCAGAAGCATATAAAGGGATATTCTCTAAGGCGTCCACTGATTGAAGCAACATTTTGGTATGTCATCCTGCGGTGGTATAATGTAGGGATATAGCGGAAGAGGGATACTCAACTGTGCAAACATATCCTTTTTATTAAGCTCCTCATTGGTCAAAATCAGTGGGACCTCGTAGTTAAGTAGAGAGAGATACCAATGCTTCATGTTGATAATCCCTTTATAAACGAGTATGAACTGGGTACCAATGAGTAGATCATAGGTATTGTTAGTTTATGGCCGCCATTGGAGCTGACGAGATGAGCTTCAAAAACAGATGGGCAGAGAAGAGTACTCCCCAATGGCGCAGGTGTTGTTTGGGCATGCAGCCCCAAACTCTTGAGTGTAGTTGAGGTCAGTTTAATCTTTTTGATGTGTTTTGATGACACAACGTTTACTGGGGACCCAGTGTCAAGGATAGACCTAACCCGCACTCCATTGACTACAACTTCCACTTTGATTAAAGTTTCACCCAAGTTGGGGGAACATGCGAGAACCTCCCTTATTTTAATATAGAGGCAAGTCGTTTGGCTGTCTCAGGGTATTTCTCCTGAATAGACTGCAGGATATAAACACACTGGTTTGGGCGGATCAAGGTGGCAATAAACTGGTCAGCGTCGCTGGCAGTGTCAATGACCTCAAAACACCTTAACACTTGGAGAAAGTTAAGTTTGGGTGGGGAATTATGGCCCAATCCACTATATCAGGGTTTAACCTGTCAAGTACCTCTTCTTCCGATGGGGCTCCTAAAACAGTGACCAACATCTTCACAACCCCCTTTAGATTCGTCATCAGAGGGATTCACAATGCACGTCACATCTTCCATCGGTTGGAAGGTAAGGTCAGGGCTTCCCTTATTGAAAGTAGGTTCCTGGGTCGCTCAATTACCTGGGTAACTTTTTGAGGAGACGCTGTAATTGTTACGGCTCTATATTTAGCCTTTGGCGTAGGGGTTTGGGTTGCCCCACTGCTACAGGTTTTAAACTAGAGTTGCCTGTAGGTGATGCTAAGGGGGATAGAGATATTACCTTGGCAGGACGTGAAAATTGAGGCACTTTAGAATGCTGCTCTAACTAAAGAGAAGAACAGGGAAAAATGATATCCAACTTCATCGGCTGCACTTTAGGAGCTGAAGATGGAGGTGAGCACTGCCCCGTCACTACTAGTATCCTCTTTTTCTCTTCACCTAGGGGAACATATTGTTGCGGCAACTCTGCAGGAGCAGTTTTCCAAAGGGGAGATAGCCATAATGGATCTGGAGAGGTTATAGTGGATTCTCGCCTCATAGCTCCTGTTGTAGTATCACTTTCATAGTATTCAGCAACCGCTAATAATGCCTCTTTAATATCACTTACATTTTTGAAGGCGCGATTGGCTGAAGATATATGCAGCGCCAAGGAGGGAAGAGGCGATAAACCAGCCAAATAGCAGCAATGGCGTCATCTAGTAATAGCATCTTTTCCAACAACAGAAGCTGAGCTTCACACCAAAATCGCTCAACATAAAGGGGATCAATTCTACATCTTGCAGGCTAAGGCACATAAAGGCCTGTTTTTGCCGTTGTAAGCTATGTGTAGAGCCAAACTCCTCATTAAGCGCTTGCTTAACCTCCTCCCAGGTTCTGAAATTGACCATAGAAGAACCTTTATTTCTTGAGCCAGATGAGTCAAGCAGGGAGAATGTTGTTGAATATTTGGGCTTCGCCTGATGGCTGGTTCATTGGTTGGTGGAAACTGCAAGCTTCAAGCGTCTATTGTGTGAGGACAATAGACAGGATGGTGCTTTAAATTTATGATAGATTTTTGGTAATACTTCAATTTTATACCCGGTCATTTCACTTGGACGATGGTACGCTGCCCTGATCCTACTGATCTCAAGTGAAAATCAACTTTAATATAAAATAAAGTGATAACGCAAAAAGTTTATAGGATAAATTATAACTTAATCCAGTGAAGTTAAAGGATGTCTTTATTAGTGTAAATGCAAGGGTTATTTATAGGGTTCAATGTTAACCACATCTTACCCATGACGCCTTACTTTCAGTGGCCCTTGGCCACATAAAAGTTTGTAAGGACATCTACAAATACTTTGACTCAGGGCACCATACTCAGCCTCAGAGTCAAAGTAAACACCGTCATCATTCTTGAGATGGCGTTTTGTACATGTCTTCAAAATAGCTGAAACCAATTCACTTTCACATGCAATTGGCAGCACATACCAAGGCGATTCATATCACTAATTGTAATTAATTTGATCGAAAAATTGACTGACATTACAAACTAATTTTGACATAAACCAACAAAGCCCATGTGCCCGAGTCATTAAATCAAAACTAAAATTTAAGTTTGACCTAACCAACAAAGCCCTCGAGCTCATGTCATACTAGTTGAATATAATTAAAGTGAAATCGCTAGGCTGCAGGTCCCAAATTCAGATACTTAGGATACACCTGAACCATAATCGTTGATATCAAATATCTGACAATTAGGTCCAGTCAATTCCTCAACTCTTCCCCCACCTTGACTGGATTTAAGTGGCGGATACCCTTCTTCCTGGGTTGCACTGTCTGACTCTTTGCCTTCCTCAAAGTTCAAATGTCATCTCAATAGCCTTCCCTAAGCTGACAAGGCCAGCATGCCTGATGCTGAGCTTTCTTGGGTTTTGGCACATCTCCGTCAGGGTCTAGACAGTTGGAACTTGTATGAAGTCTGCATCTCTCTGATTCTGTTGCAGGCTTCTTTGGTTTGATCGCGCTCTCCTCCCCCCACCAAAGGGGATACCTACTTCTAATGCCTGCAAGGCATCAATCTATGAAATAAACTACATGATTTACAATTATTATTATTTTTCTTTTTTACTTTTTATTTTATTATTATTATTATTTTTTTTTTTCTTTTTCTTTATTATTATTATTTTTTATTATTATTATTCTTTATGATATGGATGAAGGAACTTAGCATGTACTCAATTTACAACCCAGCCACCTTGATCCTTAAAGGTGTATACATCTTCAGATGATTTCTCCAAAATGATAAATGGACCCTTCCAGAGCGAGGCTAGTTTGTATGCGCGGCCTGCGCTATGAGTGTCACAATATACTACTAAATCTCCTTCATTAAACTTATTCACCGTAGCCCATTTGGCGTCATCATAGGTCTTCAGAATAGTTTTTTGACTAATCGCATTTTGATAAGCTTCTGATTGCAACTTGATTAGGTCTTCGCTAGTTGCTTGACATAGTTATTTGGGTTAATTGCGTCAGGTGAAAAGAGTACTGAGTATAATAATGGAGGTAGAGCGGGCTGTCTACCATACAAAATTCAAAATGGAGAGTGGCCTGTGCTGCTGTGGTGTCCAATATTTTATGCAACTTGGTCGCACTAATTGAAGTTGCCCATTGCGAAGGCGCCAAGGCTGCGTTTTTGCATAAAATGATGACTAAAGTGCCATTCACTTGCTCTACTATACCATTAGTCTTGGGATGGTATGGTGTTGACAACACTCCTTTGATAGACATCAACTCATTTAGCTGTTGTACCATTTGGGCAGTAAAATTTGTGCCATTGTCTGTCAATATCTTCTGGGGCATCCGTGCTTATAGATAATATTATCCATAATGAACTTGGCAGTAGTTAGGGCCCCGACATCTCAGATTGCTTTTGCTTACACCCTTTTCATTAGATGGTTGATAGCAACAATTATGTATCTGTTGCCTAGGCTACTCACAGGCAAAGGGCCAATTACATCAATCGATATGGTATGCCAGGCCCAGTCAGGTTTGATCAGCCAATATTACATTCAACTTCATAGGTTTTGTGATTTGGCATGAATGACATTTCTTGAGCATGTCTTGGATATTGAGTCGCATGGAATCCCAATATTAACTGGCTCAAATGAATTCTAACATCTTGGTCATTCCCCACATGTCTGATGTCCTTGTGTGCTTGTGTGATAATCTCCATTCGGTCAGAAGGTTTTGGAAAGAATTGATGTTGTCCATCGGGCTTAAGTTTGTATAAAACTCCATCTTGATATTCAGTGTCAATTAATGCTTTCTCAATCACTTTTTGAACTTCAGGTGTCTTATCTCCATATGTTCAGTTAATCATTTTTCATGAATCTCATTGGCCAAATTGCTCAGAACAGCTACAATGGGAAGTCGCGATAGTCTGTCTGCATTTTGATGGGCCACTCCAGCTCTATGAATAATTTCATAATTGATTGCTTGTAATTTCAGAGCCCAGCGGGCTAACCGTCCTTCAGGTTCCTTGAGATTGTGGAGCCATTGTAATGAGCTGTGATTCATTATTACTTGAAATTTGGTGCCGTGAATGTAAACCTGAAATTGTTTGCAAGCATAGATGACAGCCAGGCATTCTCTTTCAGTCACCGTATAATTACACTCATGCTTATTCAGCATCCTGATGCAATAAGCGACCGGATGCTCCTCGCTATCATCCCAAATATGCAATAGCACACCACCAATTGCAGTCAATGAGGCATCAGTTTGTATGATAAAAGGCTTGCTGAAATCAGGATATCAGAGGATAGGCGCTGAGCTCATTTTGTTTTTCAAAGTCTCAAAGGCTTGTTGGCATTCCTCTGCCCAGCAAAAATGAACTACTCCTTGTAGCAAGTGGAATAAGGCTCAGCAATCTTTGCAAACCCTTCCATGAATCTTTGATAGTATCTACCATGCCTAAGAACACTTGGATATCTCTCATACTCGTCAGGTTGCATATTGTTAATCGCCTCCACCTTTTGAGGCTGAGGCCGCAAGCCCCTGGAATTAATGATGAACCCAAGGTATTCCAATTGTTCTTTAAAGAATTGGCATTTACTAGGTTTATTTTCAGATTAGCCTTCAACAGACGTTTGAACACTTGCTTGAGGTGCTCCAGATGTTTATAAAACGTTTGCAAAAAGACATTGATGTCATCCAGGTACACCAGAACGTGGGACAATTTAAGGTCCCCAAAATCGTGTCCATTGCACGCTGAAAGGTTGCCAGTGCGTTACACAGCCCCTGGGGCATGCTTGTCAGTTGAAAAGCCCTTGAGCAGCAATCATCACGCACTTTTCCTGCTCCTCTGGTGGCAACTCAATTTGCCAATATCTGGAGATGAGGTCCATTGCAGTAAAGTACTTCACCCCTCCTAGGTGGTCCAGAGCATCATCAAATCTGGGCAACGGATATGTATCCTTTTTGTAATGGCATTGAGGCGTCGATAATCAATCACAACTTGATTGCTGCCATCTTTTTTTCTTTACAATTAAAACGGGGATGGCCCATGGACTTTTGGATGGCACTATCATTCCGTTTTTCAGAAGTTTGTCTAGCTCTTCACTAACTATTTCGTCACTGGCCCTGGGGCGCCAAATTGGCCTCATTCTAATAGGCATATGATCCCTGGTATCCACAAAATGCTGAACTCCTTTTGCACAACCTAAATCTTGGTCGTCTTTGCAAAAATTTTGGAATATCGTTCAAACAACTTTAGTGCTTCATCCTTCTGTTGTTCTGATAATCCAGTGAATGATTCTCGGGGTATTACCAGATTTGCCCCAAGGGCTTGGGTTGGTAAGCCAAACTCAGATAAATCACCAAATTTGACAGCTGATATTGACTCATCCCTTGGAAGTAGATGCACGAAAGCTTCTACTTGAAATTTCTTGACCTTAATATTTCAGCTAGTCAAATTTGCTAGTAAGACATCAATCTATCCGTGCCCCTAATATAAGTATTCCAGGCGCCACACTAGGTTCCATTGGAGAACGAGCCATGGGGTACGATTTCCCCATTCAGTCCTTCTGGAATATCCAGTGTGGTCCCAGTTCTCATAATCAGTTGATGGCCTGGAGCTATTGTCACATCCTTATTCACACGTAGCGGTATTCCTTGATTTTTGTTTATGGAAGTTGGCATGGGGCGACTTTGATTCCCCCTCTGAACATACCCTACTGGTATTATCCCATTGGCATAAGATATATTGATAAAATTCCCATGACGGCTTGTGGGCTTTGTATCATTAAGTAAGTAATAAATTGAAAGCGATTGGCCTAATATTGTCAAGATATTTTCCTTAAAATTGCATGAGATCCCATAGGTCCTTAAAAAACTAGTTCCAATTAATATGTCATAATTGGCGTTTGGAAGCACTATAGCAGGTGCAGCAACTACTAAAGCTCCAAATCGCAATGGCAAGGCGCTGTAAGCTCCTTCACTCTTAGTGCTGTTAAGGCCTGCGGTCCTATATTCTTGATGATGGTCAATGTCCAGAGCTATTTTCAATTTCTTAACCAGCTTCGTAGAAACAATGTTTACAGGTGCTCCGCTATTAACAATAGCTACAACTTTAACCTTGTTGACTAGGATTTACGTAAGTGCATTCAGAATAGTAAGAATCAATAGGGTTTATTAAATGAATATGGGAAGAGTCCTAGGAGTTAAGATTGTGCTTCAGAGTATTCCTGAACCTGGGACATTCATTAATGAATGTGTTGATTGGCATTGGTATATTGACCCCTTTCAGGCTTGGGGTATCTGATGCATTGCTTGGCCCATTGGCTGGAATTCTCAAGTAATTGCTGCACATAGGCTTTAGCGACTACCTCAGAGACTTCAGGTGTGACAACCATACTCTGGGAGCGAGTTACCACATGTACATTTGGGGAATCTTCATTTGATATTAAAATAGAACCGATTTCATTGTCAAACGAGGCCCCGCGGGCATTATTTTCATATTGATTGGGTGGGACTGGTGTTGTAGGCACAATAGAGTGTCCCACATCTATTGTGCTTGTTCTTTTCCCTCCTCCTGCACGGTATTGGGAAGGACTATGTTGACATTTATCTGATGGCATTGGGAAGCATGATGACCTTTACGTTGGCAATCAAAGCAAGTAATTTCACTTAATGATCGTGGGTTGTCAGTCTTCTTATTGGTCTCAAAGGACTTTCCAGCAAGGGTAGTGGTTCCCAATCTGTAACCAGTATTAGGAGGGCCATAATTAATTAAGCATCTGCGTAAATAGTTGACCAATTCAGATGTTGCAAGGTTCTGCATGAAAGCAGGCAAAAGAGATTTTGGATAGATTAGTGTAAGGTTGTAATGCATGCTCTAGTGCAATCTTGGCATCAAAATTGACCATGGCCCGCGCGCCTAAGAGAACTTGAGCTTTCGCGATAGAATTGATCTGCAAACTCATCAATTTCTTCATCTTTCTTAAAGCTGATGTTCATAAACTTGGATTTTCTGGTTGACATCCGATCTGGACCTCCAAATTCATGAAGCACAGCCTCCTTGACTTTGGCATATGTTGGATTTTCGTTGATGTGAGGCATAATCAACTCAATGCTCTACTCATCCAAGCAGTTGATCATGGTGGCTTCTTTGTTGCAGTCGCTGGCCCCATGCATAGCCATTTCAAACGTTTGATGAAGGTGGTAATACTTCCATTATTATCAAAGGCTGGAAGGTTTTCTGGTTTATGATTATCGCTTCCCCATTCCTGGTTATCACAATTATTTCTAGGTTGACTAGAGTCAGACGTGCTAGGGCGTTGGGGCATATCCCAGTTTGAGGTGATAGGGTTGGCAAAAGCAACCATTTTGCTAGGCAGTTGTCGGCGTGGCCCAGCATCTGTTTCAGTGGTTATTTCTGAAGCTTCGTCCTCATAATATTCAGAAGAATTTTCAGTCAAATGTGGTGTAGCACACTGACAACGCCCGCCATCCAGAGTTTGAATCTGCTCATTGATTTCGTTTTCCCAATGGGCACGATTTCAGTTTTTTTAATTTTAATTTTGCAATTTCCTCATTCAGGCTAGTAGCTTGTAGCTGCAAGGTGGAATCACTTGGTCCTTTTCCTTTATTGCCTTCTTTCACTGGTTTAGTTCTCCATGGAGGTTATTATTTACCTCATTAATAGCGTCAAGATCATCATTGAGATCATTAATTTTTCTGGTGTATTCATCCTTCATCTGCAATATTTGGTCGCTCAAACGTTGATACTGGTCACCATCCGCGGCCCCAGCCATGAGCGCCATTGTTGAATATTTGGGCTTCTCCTGATGGCTGGTTAATTGGTTGGTGGAAACTGCAGCTTCAAGCGTCTATTGTGTGAGGACAATAGATAGGATGATGCTTTAAATTTATGATATAGCTTTTTTGGTAATACTTCAATTGTATACCCGGTCATTTCACTTGGATGATGGCACGCTGCCCTGATCCTACTGATCCCAAGTGAAAATCAACTTTAATATAAAATGAAGTGATAACGCAAAAAGGTTATAAGATAAATTCTAAAACTTAATCCAGAAGTTAAAATATGTATTTATTAGTGTAAATGCAAGGGTTATTTATAGGGCTCGATGTTAACCACATCTTACCCATGACGCCTTACTTTCAGTGGCCCTTGGCCACATAAAAAGTTTGTAAGGACATCTACAAATACTTTGACTCAGGGCATCATACTTAGCCTCAGGGTCAGAGTAAACACCATCATCATCCTTGAGATGGCGTTTCATACATGTCTTCAAAATAGCTGAACCAATTCACTTTCATGTGCAATTGGCAGCACATACCAAGGCAATTTGTATCACTAATTGTAATTAATTTGATCGAAAACTTGACTGACATTACAAACTAATTTTGACATAGACCAACAAAGCCCATGTGCCCGAGTCATTAAATTAAAACTAAAATTTAAGTTTGACCTAACCAACAAAGCCCTCAAGCCCATGTCATACTATTCGAATATAATTAAGTGAAATTTCTAGGCTGCAAGTCCCAAGTTCAGATACTATGGATACACCCAAATCATAATTGTTGATATTTATTATCTGACAATTAGGTCCAGTCAATTCCTCAACAGATGTACCGAGTTTTTGCTGGTCAGTCGCTCCTTCCATTACTGATTTATAAACATACAGGAAGGATGCTATAGTGCCCATACCAGGTGTAAACTTATCTTGAAGTGGGGGTTTATGGATATTGGGGGAGGCCCCATAAAGGCCTTGAGAAGGGTGCTGCTCAAGCCTTTTTAAGGCGAGGCAAAGCACTAGCTAACTGTCAACTAAAGCAACTAACTTGGATTCAGATGCAGTTGACATAGTTAAACAGAAGATTTGTGGCGTACAGGGTTCCCTGTAGTGAGCACCACTTGTTGAATTTTAGAATATTTTAAACTCGCTGGTGCTATTTGGGCCTAAACTCCAACAAATGGGGGATTGAAACCACTGAATATATTAAAAGTAAATGAACACTTAACTAGAAATCTTGTTCTTTTATTGTTTTATTAGTGCCACATGGGGAAAGAAAAATCACCCCTCTTGATATATAGTAGAATTTGTATTTAAACTATATTGAGGTTCAAAGCAAATTCAATGGGAAATTGGAGTGCTTAGTAATATCTTAATTAGGGAATATGCGCATCTGACCTATTGGATTGCTGAAGATTCGCCTCATTTTGATGAAACATCTGATGGAAAGTTGATTTCAGGTAGAATGTATCTGTGAGGCAGCATTTTTATCAAATCTACCCAATCATCGGGCAAAAAGTAATTTTCACTTTGTGGGACCCCTTCAAACCCTATAAAAGGGGCTGTTCTCCGCAGGGTAGGTGTTACTGAATTTGTTGTAAGAGGGGGAGGGAACCAGAAGGGCTCCCCAAAATCTGTCAGCTATTCAGAGCAATAAGACTGACCAACCTCATGGTTTTTGCCCAAATATTAACCAAAGTGTTACCCTGATTTGCGGGGTTCCACCAGGAACTGGCCAGGGTCTATTGGACGGTTTTTCTTAATTACCTCCAAATTACTCTTACTAGTACATCGGACTTGCAATTGTCTGACAATGACCATTAACCCACATTTATTTTATGGGTGGGGAGGCGTTTACAATATGTAAACTGCTTGTAATCACTAATGGCTCTGGTCAGGTGCTCCCAAACTAGGGATTAGGTGATCCAGATTTTGCTGCACATGGTCCACCACAGCAGGGACTTCCAGTAAAAAGCACAGGCCAGAGGAAATGAGGTCTTATACTCTAGCATGGCCTTGTAAGGCAATAACCTGGTAGATGTATAAGAGGCATTGTTTAAGGCAAATTATGACAACAGATCATCCACTCAGGTATCCTGCATGGCAGTGATGTAACACTGGATATACTGTTTGAGGATCTGGTTGACCCGCTCCATTCGCCCGTCAGACTGGGGATGTTATACAGTGGAATGGCACAGCTTGATATTCAGGATAGCCAGGAGGGCCAACCAGAAACGCGCCATAAACTGCAGCCTCCAGTCAGCTACATTTTTTTGATGTAAATTAAACATTGAGAAGACATGTCTCATGATAATCTGGGCCATTTCCTCAGAGGTGATATCATATGAACAGGGGATATAGTACAAACTTGGAAACGCAGCCTAAACCACCATAATCACATTAAAATCCATTTGAGCTGGGAAGCTCAACAATGAAATCAATGAATACAAAGATCCACAGACCTTCCACCCTCTGAAGGGGATTGAGATGCTATTCAACCTGATCTATCTGAATCAGCATGCACATTACGCAAAAAGCAAGCCATTATGAGATATCTTTGGAGATCCTTGTACAGTTATAAATCCACTTTACCAAATTAAGCCATTTATATACTCTTGGATAACCCACCTACAGAAGGTCATAATGAGCCCATATCACATAATCACAAATTTGGAGTGGAACCCAACTCAGTATTTAAACAAAATCATTCTCTCCGCCAACAGATAATGAATTTGTAAATGAAGTGGAAGAATTAGCTGGTCAACCAGCTCCAACCCCTTTACAAAGGCTGCTTGACCCGCTAATACCAGAGAATCTAATGGCACTTCTGGACCAAACTCCACCACCAAAATTGTGGTAGGAGCAATGACTTGAATCTGGGCTGGCAGATTAACTGTGGTAAGCTCCAATCCTAAATCCTTATTGGACACAACGAAGTGTTTTGACACAACAAATTGGGGAAGACATCTAAGTATATTTGAAAAATTACTACTTAAATTAAAGCTGCATAGGTCACAGTACATTAGGGACTGGTAATGTGCCAGCTTCTGCAGTTTTAATGAATTAATTAAAACTTGGTGAAAATCCGCACAGTTACTTCATGCCATCCTCCCCTAAGAAATTACTGCCATTGTGAAGTGACCACGCCACAGCGGCCAACTCCTTATTGTAAATAGCCCTGGGCTGTTTGGATAATCAAACTTGTGCAAAAATTATATGCCAAGATGTTCCAATCTATTAAGAGCTTTAACCAGCACTGCCTTAAGGAGGCTGACAAACGTTGTATACTTAATAGAAGGCTTGGTGGGGTCAACTTGTTTGAGGTTATGAAGTGCCACAAACACCCCTTCATGGCATCAAACACCCGTAGCAGCCTTTGTCCATAATAAAAGAACTTTCTTTCCCGTCAAGGGATGCAGCCTCATGGCCAGCTGCGAAAAAGTGCGGGGAGAATTTCTATAAAAATATGATTGTGTCCAAGAAGCTCCAAAATTTCTTATGGGTGGTAGGTCTGAGCTACGCGAGGATGGCTTTGATCTTACTGGGAAGAATTGCATAACCATCCATCAGGACCAAGTTACCTAAGAAGGTAACCTCATCCCTAAAAAACATGAAATTATAAATGTTTTACATCGAGATCAACCTTGTGCAACACAGCCTGCACCGCATCCATATCCTTCTTATACTGATCAGGAGTGGGGGAATGCATGAGGATATCATTAATATATGCCACCACACAGGTGAACCAAAGGTCTTTGATAACATCAATCATCTGCTGGAACATGGCAGGAGCATTTTTGAGCGAATAGCATTACATGGAGCTGGAAAATCCATCAACTGGAAAAAACAGCCATAAGCCATTCCTGGCCTTCCACTATTCTAATCTGGTTAAGCGTAATCACGAAATTAAGCTTCAAAGATACCTGGGCTTTTACAACTGCGTGGCTAATTGTCTGCTTGAGGGTGAGGGGATAGGAATTGTGGATGGTAACAATATTTAAATGATTATAGTCCACGTAGGGGCGCAACGTTCCATCTGACCTCAGAGCAGAAACTATGCTTGAAGCAAAACAAGAGGGTTGTTCAATCACCCATCCTTTCGCGATCATATCATTTAACCACACCTCCAGGTTCTTGTCTTACTGATCTATATAAGGGTTTAGAAGACAGCTAATTATTACATTTAACGTCATGTGGAAGGACAGATCATACTCAGAGTGGGAGGGAATATGGTTAACTTCTCCATATCAAATGGCCTTATACTGTCCCAAGCTGGAAGAAAAGTCTAGTGGTAACGCTGTAGAGGAAGGAGTTAAAACAAGTAATTCACCGCTCTAGCATAGGAAAAAGTTTTAGTGAGTGGATATTTGCCACACGCATATAGATACTTAAGTGATAAAAGATGGGCTCCAGGTTAATACTAACCTGTTGCCGCTGCCACCATTCAACCCCAAGAATAACGGATACTAACAAATCTGGCACAACGGTGAACTAATCACAGAAACTAAACTCATACACTGAGAATGGTACAGGGCATCTTACAACATATTAAGCTAATGAGTGCCAATGGCGCATTTAAGGCCAAGGAGCCTAAATCAAGATCTAGGTCAGATCCTGAGCTACCTAAAGGCCAAAAAATTCCCAGATGCCCCATGTTCAAGAGCCTGTCACGGATACCAAATGGGATCCTAGCTGGATCTTAACAGATAACAGAAAGTAAGCCTGAATTTGTTTATTAGCCACTCTGTGAGATATAACTGGGTAGAAGGGGTACATGAAAGGTTATCCTCTGGCCTAGTCTTATAGAAAAAACCATGATAAAGCCATCTTAACAACCTCCACCTCCAGAAGTTGTCCAGTAGAAACAAAGGCACCAACGGACACACAAACAGAGGCTACCCCATAGCATCCAAATTGACTGCTCAAACAATGCCACAAGATCATAAAATAGTGGATTGTGAAGTCCAAAAAGTGGATAAAGAAAAAATAACACACTCACACTTGCGATCTGTCCAGGTTGGCCAGAGCATGGGGAAAAATAGGAACTAAGCTCTTCTACAAGTGGTATGGGGAAAACCTCATCATTAACTGGGCTATTATATACTTTCTAACTGCAGCATGTATTATAAATCCAAAAGGATGGGCCATCCATCCATGATATAAGGCCAACGCAGCACCCCATTTACTGGGAAGGATGGTAAGGAAAAAACTAGGGATGCTCCATGAAGTCATGAATTGTGTTGAAAATCATAAGACTAGGATTAAGCTCAGGATGGTTGAACACCCAATGATCTTCCCAGGATACCTTAAACAGTTATTCATATTTTTGAGTGCTAAGAAATGGGGCAACCAAGAACATTAGCCAGGAATTTTCAAATTAGAAATTGTACAGTCAGATGTTCAGTTAAATTGTTAAACTCACAGATAAGAATTGGATTTTTGATTCTATTCAACTTAATAGAAGAAAGGGGAAATTAGAGTGGCAGTGGAACCTATCAGAGTCCACTGCCTTATAATCTCACAGAAAGTAAGGGAATGGAAACAATTGCGTTTACCATCAGGGATAAACATGCAATTTAACTAAGGCAGATTTATATCTTATTAAATTAATGACACCGTGTTGATCTCAGCCTGGCCAGCTGGCTTAGGCTCAAAATTTGATATGAAATTTTCCCTCCCAGCGTGATTCTTATTGGTGGATCAGCGAAGCTTTATATAGTGGTTGACTGGGTGTACCCAAGGCCAGGTCACATGGCCAATCCTTTTTTATTTAAACTGAGGCAAGCTGACCAGGGGACAGACAATACCAAGCTCTGAGAAGCAAATCATATATCAAAATTATATTTAATGAACAGAAAGAGATGAGCGTATCACTCAAACTGAATTGAAAAATAAAATTAGATAAACTAAAATGATCCAGCCATGTTGGATGTGGTAAACCGCTATGCATCCATGGTGGGGGGTGAGTTGGAATCAGGAGCTCACCTTTACCTCTGTGTTGGACAGTTTATGGCAGAGCGCTGAGAGCACAGGCGTGGGTGTATCCTCAAAATGGGGGTTGAGGTAGCAGAGTGGCTCGGGAAGCTCAAATTTAGCTATGAGGAGGGTGGTGATATATTCATACAGGGCTTTCTCAGCCTTGAGGCAAACTTTGGGTAGCATGGTAAAGGTGGCGATGTCGTTGCTGGTAATGCAGGTCTTGGGGCCAAATTTTGCAACCATCGCAACTTTTTGTATTGCCTTATGGGCAACTTGGCGGAATCAAAGGAATTCTTTTTTATGGACTTATTGCATGGGGGAAGAACAGGGGTGAGCATCCCTTGGCCAAGACTGCGACTGATTTTGCTATGGCCTTACAGAGGTGGCAACAATTAGGGGAGGCAACAGCTTCTTTGGTGAGTTGGTGGCCAGTTTATAAATCATTGGCATCAGAGTGTAGAGCATAGTGCCGAGTTGAAAATTGAGCTGCATAATCTGCATTTAGGTACATTTTGAGGACAAGGGCCTTAACCGAGTCAGGGACAAGATTATTTAAATCATCAACTTCCTCCAAATAATCCCAGAGACTTTGGTTGAAAATGATAGGTTGATTGGCATATGAGTGGGCTGGAGTGGGTGATTTTTTAAATTTACTGGGGTCCATGCTGGCTTCTGATTAGTTGGATTAGGAATGGTGGTTGACATGTAGGTTTCTTATTGTCTGAATCCATGGCAGTTGCATCTACCATTTTGGGTGGATGGGGAGGGAGGATTGTTCCCCATTCAAAAAAGTTTTTATGTTGGCAATGGGAGCATCAAGGATGGTTTTGAACGTGTGGGCTCAAGCTTGGTCCATGGTATGGCAGTGCTGCTTTTAGTGGTCCAGGTCAAAACAAATGGGGCAGACTGTGCGCCCTTTGTCTACTCTGGCCCAGAAAGGGTGGTCGGGGGCAGAGGGGACAATGGTGTGAGGTGGAATTGAAATGACAATTTTAGTTGATATTGGGCATATAGTTGCAAAGGCGCGAGGGCCCACAAGTTGGTTGGCTCCATTGGGAACCACAAATTGTAGAATGGGGTCAGCGCCATATACTGACAACCCGGCTAAAAGTTCATTGTATAAAGTTTCAGAGGGAGGTGAGTGGGGTGGCCTGCAAATTGAACCACAAGAGTGGCGTCATCAGGCAACCAGGTGTGAGTGGTTAGGATGGGGATTCCCTGGAACACCAGGGGAATGTTGGATGTGATTTCAGCATCAGATTCACAAGTGAAGCTGAGGTCAAAGTACCCCTTGTAGGGGCGTAAGTCAATAAAGCCTGCAGGCAGCATAAGCGCCTGGGCTAATTCTATGATATGTTTGTCATTATAGAAAAACAAGTTGCCATATTCAACCTGGAGGCAGAATAGCATCTTGCTTCAGAGGAGAACATTGGGGCTACGAGGCACCACTTGGGAATATGCAAGGTGGAGGGCGAGATACTTGAGGTAACTTATTGTCCCAAGGCATTGAGGGGCTGTTTACCTAGTCCAAAAGCGTTTTCCTAATGGGCGGAAGATACTAGGGGTTTTGCCACTGCCCCATTTCGAAGTAGTGGGCATTAGGGCCAAGGACATTGGGGTTTTGTGTGTTTTGGCTTTTTAAAGCTATTTAGTTATTTTGTAATTTTCAAATTCGCTCAAATGCAATATCAAGTGGAAAGAGAGAATTCCACATGGCCAATCCTATTGAAAAGGAAAAGGGTTTATGGCACCCATACCTATCAGGGATGGGCTTGTGATTGCTGGTGAAAAAAAGGACTAATAATCATGGATTTCAAAGCATGAAACTGATTTAGTCAATTTATTTTTGCTAGATATCAATTTAGTTTTTATCACTGGAACTCAAACCAACTGAGATAACCTATTGTAGGGGATAATTACTTTCAGCCTTTTGCTGGCGATGGACCATAGTTGCTGCCACTTCCCAAAACACACCCCAAAATATCCTAGACCAACTCATGGGTGGTTGACAATGGGTGAACGCAACAATTTTCAAGGGGTATAACATCACATATATATTTATCTACCAAGTGGTATAAGTTTCCCATGATAACAAGAGGGACAGCAGCTGGCTTCCTCCTCTTTTCAGTATAAAATGGTGATCCTCCTGATTAAGCAACAGTGGTTTTTCCACAATACTTACATTACCCTTCCCTTTTTAGTCACGTGAGCGCCCCCACCGGAAACTTGGGCAAACACCACATTTTTTGTGCCTTTTGGAGTTCAATCACCAATATGGAGGCAACCTTTTGGGGGGAGGGTGAATTCAGATGTGCGACGTGGAAGGTCTCCACTAACTCATGGCAATTGGCACAAATGTGATCACCAACCCGGATGTTCTAATAAGAAGGAAATCCCTTCCAAGAGAATAAATACTACACTAAGCAATGCAATACACAAGACAATAGAATGGCCTCCAACGCTGCCTCTGATGAGTCATTTATCATGACAGGTTCAGGATCAATGGGTGGTGTACCTATAAATGGTGACAACAGGGAAGCATGGAAGATGTGGTGCTGTTTTGGATGAGAATGGAGAGCTAATCAAAAGGCCTCATTGCACAAATCCTCCTCAACCACATAAGGGCCCAAACATTTTCTTGAAAACTTCTGCAAGGAAACCTTAATATGCAGGTGGGACATATCAGGCATGGCCGTTAACCCACTTTTATCTCATGGGTGGGGTGGTGTTTACAATCTGTAAACTGCTCATAATCACTAATGGCCTTTATTTTGGGTGCTCCCAAACCAGGGATTGAGTGCTCCTGATTTGCTGAGATAGTCCATCACAATAGGGACTTCTGATAAAAAACACAGGCCAGAGGAAATGAGATGTTATACCATAGTATAACCTTGTAAGGCAAAAACCTGGTATAAGTATTAGAGGAATCGTTGCTTAAAAATTGTGCCAACAGAAGATAATCCACCCAAATATCCTGCGTGTCAGTGGTGTAACGCTGGAGATATTATTTTAGGATCTGGTTGACCGCTCCATTTGCCTGTCAGACTGAGTTTGGTATTTAGTGGAATGGAACAGCTTAATCTTCAGGATAGCCCGGAGGGCCGTCCAAAAACGCGCCATAAACTACGGCATCCAGTCGCTTATAATTTCCTGAGGCAGATTAAACATTGAGAAGATATGCCGCACAAAGAGCTGGGCTATATCCTCAGAGGTAATAGCAGATAAACAGCATATATACAGTAGAAACTTCATAAAACAGTCAAAAACCACCATAATCAAATCAAACCCATTGGAGCTGGGAAGCTCAGCAATGTAGTCAATGGATACTAAGATACAGAGACCCTCCACCTTCTGAAGGGAATTGAGAAGCCCATTCCTACCTGATCTATATGATTTTTCCCACATGCACATTAAACAACTATCAATGCATGATGAGATATCATTGGAAATCCCTAGCCAGTTATACATCCACTTCATTAAGTTTAGATATTTTTTATTTCCTTGGTGACCCACCTCCAGAGGGTCATGATGAGCCCAAATCATCTCATCATGAAGTTGGGGTGGAACCCAAAATTTAGGATTTAAGCAAAATCATTTTCTCCGCCAACAAATAATGAGTTTAACAGTGCGCTGGAAGCACCAGCTGGTCAACCATCTCCAATCCCTCCACACAGGCTAATTGAACCTCTAATACCTGAGAAGCTAATGGTACCTCTAGACCCCACTCCACCACCAAAATTGTGGTAGGAGCAATAACTAGAATCTGGGATGGAAGGAGTGCTGTGGTAAGCTCCATTCCTTCGTCCTCCGTTGGACTCAAAGAAGAGATTTGACTAACAAAGTGGGTAGTATATATAAACTAACACTTGAAAAATTTCTATTTAAAATTTAAAACTGCAGAGGTAGCAGTTCATCCGGGCCTGTAAATATGCCCGCCTCTACAGTTTTAAGAATTACATTAAGGCCTAATGATCTATCCACACAGTCACTTCATACCATACTCCATGAAGGAGGTACTGCCCTTGTGTAATAGACCACGATAAGCGGTCAACTCCCTTATGTAATTAGCCCTGGACTGTTAGTATGAAGAAGATTTGTGCAAAAATATGTGCCAAGATGTTCCAATCCAACATGCGCTTGAATTATCCCTGCCTTAAGGTAGTTTACAATGCGTTGTATGCTATGATAGAAGGCTTATTGGGTTCAGCATGTTTAAGAATGGGAGGTGCCACAAAAACCTCCTTGATGGCATCAAAAACCCATGGCATTCCTCCGTCCATCATAATAGAACATTCTTCCCTGTCAAGGGATGCAGTGGCATGGCCAGCTATGAGAGGGCGGGGGAGAATTAAAAATATGATCATACCCAAGAAGCTTTACAACTGCTTCTGGGTGGTAGGAGCGGGCCAAGCAAGGATAACTTTAGTTTGCTGGGAGGAATTGCATAAGCATTTATCAGGACCACGTTACCTAGTAAGGTAACCTCACCCCTGAAAACTTGCAATTAAAGGGTTTTACATTAAGGTCACCCTCGTGCAACAAAACTAGCCCCGCCCCCAGGTCCTTCTTAAGCTGCTCAGGAGTGGGGAATGCATGGGGATGTCATGACATGCCACCGCACAGGCGAACCAGAGGCCTTTGATATCATCATTCATCCGCTGGAACATGGCAGGAGAATTTTTAAGCAAGTATTGTCACGCGGAGCTGGAAGATCCTTATTCTGGTAAAAATATCCATAAGCTATTACTGGCTTTCCACCACCTTAATATGCTTAAACGCATTCACGAGATTGCGCTTCAAAGACATCTGGGACTTTACAACTGCATGGCTAATTGTCTGCTTTAGGGGGTTAGGGATCGTTAATGGTAATATCATTTAAATGCCCATAGTCCACGCAGGGGCGCAATGTTTCACCAGACCTCTGAGCTGAAACTATGAAAGAAGCCATACAAGAGGATTATTTAAACGCCCACCCTTTAATAAGCATATCATTTAATCAAACCCTAAGGACTTGTCTTCCTGCTCTGTATAAGAGTACAGAGTACAATTCATATTGATTATATCTAACGTCAAGTGGAAAGCCAAATCATACTCAGAATGGGAGGGAAGATGGTTGGCCTTCTCCATATCAAAATTTCTTTATACTGGCCCAAGCTGGAAGGAAAGTCCAGTGGCAACGCTGTAGATGAAAGAGTTGAAACAAGTACCCCACCGCTCCAGCAGGGAAAAGTTTTAATTAGTGAAGATTTGCCATATGTATGTAGATTCTCAAATGACAAAACGTTAGCTCCAGGTTAATACTAATCAGTAACCCCACTACCATCTAACCCAAAAGATAAAAGAGAATATAAATTATTAAACAGTGGTGAACTGAACAAATTAACAAAACCCATAAACTGATAATGTTACAGGGAATCTCACCACATAGTAAGCCATTGAGTGCCAACGATGCATTTAAGACCAAGGAGCCTACGTCAAGATTTAGGTCCAGATTCTGAGCTACCTAAAGGCTCATTAAATTCCCAATGTCCCATGTCCATGAGCCTGAAATGGATACCAAATGGGACCTAACTAAATCTTAACAGATAATAGAAAGTAAGCCTGATCTTGTTTATAAGCCACTCTGTGAGACATAACTGAGGGAAAGGGGTGTTTTCAAGGCCAGTCGCTGACCTATCTTTAGAAGAAGAAGCTGTGATTTCAGCCACCTGAACAAACTCCACCTCTAGAAGTTGTACAGTAGACAACAAAAGCACCAACGGATCCACAAACAGCGGCTACCCCATAACATCCAAATTGACTGCTCAAACGATACCACCAGATCACAAAACAGCGGATTGAGGAGGCCAGAAAGTGACCACAGGAAAAAAACAACACATCCACACTTGGGATCTGTCCAATCTGGCCAAGGCGTAGGAAAAATAGGGATTAAGCTCTTCTACACGTGGCATGGGAAAACCTCATCGTTATCAGTGTTAGGAGATACTCTCTAACTGCGGCATAAACCTATTAACAAAAGGATGGGCCATCCATCCATGACACAAGACCAACGAAGCACCCCACTTACCAGGAAGGTTGTAAGGACAAAAACTGGAGGTGTTTCACTATGTCATGGAGTGTGCTGATAATATTAAGACTGGCATGGAGCTCAGGAAGAGTGAACACACAGAGAACTTACCAGGATACCTCAAACGGCACCATATTGCTGAGTGCTAAGAAATAGGCATCATGGACGTTAGCTGGGATCTATAAATTGGAAATATGTGACCAGATGTTCAGAAAATTTGTTAAACTTGCATATATAAATTGGTTTTTAGGGGGTTTTTATTTAATTATAATAGTGGGAAGGGAAAAATAGAGTGACAGTGGAACCTGTCATGGTCGAAACCTTATAAGATTACAGAATATAAGAAATGTGAATAATTGTATTTGCTGACTCGGATAATTATAAAATTTGTTATAGCAGATTAGTAGTTTTAAAAACTTATACACCAGATTGATCTCAACCTGGACAGCTGACTTAAACCTGAATTTTACCAGAAAACTCTTCCCCATAGCGTGATTCTGCTTGGCAGACCAGGGATGCTTCATCAGGTGGGTGACTGAGTGCGCCCATGGCCAGGAACATGGCCAGTCTAAATGAGTAGGGAAGGGTTTTATTGCACCCATACCTATCAGAGATGGGCTTGTGATTGCTGGTGACAAAAGACTGGTAATTGGGGATTTCAAATCCTGAAACTTACTTAATCTATTTATTTTATAGATTTAATTTAGTTTTTCTTTGAAACTTGAACCAGCTGAGATAACCTCTTGTGGGGGAGAATTACTGCCAACCTTCTTCTGGCGATGGCCCATGGCTGATGCCACTTCCCAAAACAAACCCCAAGTTTTCTGGACCAACTCATGGGTGGTTGGCAGGGAAGATACGCTGCGATTTTCAAGGGTATTTCATCACAAATCTCTTATCTACAAAATTGGCTAAGTTAACCATGATAATAAGAGGGACAGCCGATGGATTCCTCCCCATTTTAGTATAAAATAAGGATTCCACCTGATTAAGTCACACGAGTTTCTCCCCAAGTCTTACATTACCCTTCCCTTTTTAGTCAGGAAAGCACCCCCACCGGGAATTTTAGAAAGCACCACATTTCTGTGCACCTTTAGGAGCTTTATCGCCAAGATAGAGGCAACCTTTAGGGGAGGGTGGTGAGAATACTGGTGTGCGACGTGGAAGGCCTCCACTAACTCATGGCAATTGGCACAATGATGGACTCTAACCCAGCTATTGTAATAAGAAGGAAATTTCCTCCAAGACAACAGATACTGCACTAAGCAATGCAATACACATGAAGCCAGAATGGCCTCCATTACTTCCTCTTTTGAGTCTTTGATCATGACATGTTCAGGACCAGTGGTTGGTGTGCCTATAAATGGTGACAACTAGGAAGCATGGAAGTTGGGGTGCTGTTTCCAATAATAGCGGGAGCCAACCAAAAGGCAATATTACCCTAATCCTCCTCAACCACGTGAGAGCCCAAGAAATTGCTTGCAAACTTCTTAAAGGGAATATTTATATGTAGGTGGCACATATTAGGCATGACCTATGAAGCCACCTTTATCTCATGGGCGAGGAGACATTTACAATCTTTAAACTGCTCGTAATCACTAATGGCTCTGTTTGGGTGCTCCCAAACGAGGGGTTGAGTGCTCCTTTTTTGCTGCACATGGTCCACCACAGCAGGAACTTCCAGGAAAAGCACAGGCCAGGGGAAATGTAATGTTATACCCCAAAATAACCTTGTAAGTCAAAACCCTGGTAGAATTATAAGAGGCATTGTTGCTTGAAAATTGTGCCAACTGAAGATTGTCCACTTAGGTATCCTGCGTGGCAGTGGTGTTATACTGGAGATACTGTTTGAGGATCTTTTTGACTCGCTCCATTTGCCAATCATACTGGGGATAATATTCAGTGGAATAGCTTAGATTAATATTCTGGAAAGCCAGGGGGCTTAAAAAACGCGCCATAAACTTCGGCATCCAGTCGCTCACAAATCCTGAGGCAGATTAAACATTGAGAATACATGTCTCATGAAGAGCTGGTCCATTTCCTCAGAGGTGATAGCATAGAACAAGGGATATACAGTAGAAACTGCATAAAAATGGTAAAACTATCATAATAGAATTAAACCCATTGGAGCTGGGAAGCTTAACAATGAAGTCAATAGATACCAATGTCAACAGACCCTCCACCTGCTGAAGGGTATGGAGAAGCCCATTTCTACCTGAGCTATCTGATTCTTCCCACATGCACATTATGCAACTATCAACCCATGATAGGATATCTTTGGAGATCCCTGGCTAATTATACATCCACTTCACCAGGTTAAGCCATTTTTTATTTATTGAGTGTCCCACCTACAGAAGGTCATAATGAGCCCAAATTATCTCAACGCGAAGTTGGGGTGGAACCCAAACTTAGTAATTAAACAAAATCATCCCTCCGCCAAAAAATTGAGTTTGTCAATGCGCTGGAAGCACCAGCTGGTCAACCAGCTCCAACCCCACCACACAGGCTACTTGACCCTCTAATACCAGAGAATCTAATTGCACTTCTGGACCAAACTCCACCACCAAAATTGTGGTAGGAGCTATATTATAATCTGTGCTGGCAGAATTGTTGTGGTAAGCTCCATTTCCTTATCCTCCGTTAGACTCAACGAAGTGTTTTGACACAACAAATTGGGGAAGACATTTAAGGACATTTGAAAAATTACTACTTAAATTAAAGCTGCATAGGTCACAGTACATTAGGGCCTGGAAATGTGCCAGCTTCTGCAGTTTTAATGAATTAAGAAAAACTTGATGATTCATCCGCACAGTCACTTCATGCTATCCTCCCTGAAGATATTACTGCCATTGTATAAGTGACCACGCCACAGCGGCCTACTCCTTATTGTAAATAGCCCTGGGATGTTTGGATAATCAAACTTGTGCAAAAATTATATGCCAAGATGTTCCAATCTATTAAGAGCTTTAACCAGCACTGCCTTAAGGAGGCTGACAAACGTTGTATACTTAATAGAAGGCTTGGTGGGGTCAACTTGTTTGAGGTTATGAGGTGCCACAAACACCCCTTGATGGCATCAAACACCCGTAGCAGCCTTTGTCCATCATAACAGAACTTTCTTTCCTGCCAAGGGATGCAAAGACATGGCCAGGTGCGAGATGGTGTGTCAAAAGTTCTCAAAAAATTTGATTGTGTCAAAGAAGCTCCACAACTGCTTATGGGTGGTAGGTCTGAGCTACGCGAGGATGGCTTTGATCTTGCTGGGAGGAATTTCATAACCATCCATCAGGACCAAGTTACTTAAGAAGGTAACCTAATACCTGAAAAACATGAGATTATAAAGGTTTTAACATTGAGTTCAGCCTTGTGCAACATAGCCAGCACCACATCCATATCCTTCTTATACTGATCAGGAGTGGGGGAATGCATGAGGATATCATTGATATATGCCACCACACAGGTGAACCAAGGTCTTTGGTAACATTAATTATCCGTTGGACATAGCAGGAGCATTTAAAGTGAATAGCATTATGCGGAGCTGTAATATCTTTAATATGGCAAAAACCTCCATATGCCATTTCTGGCCTTCCACCGCCCTATTATGGTAAAACGTAATCAAGACAATGAGCTTCAAAGATACCTGGGCTTTTACAACTGCGTGGCTAATTGTCTGCTTGAGGGGGAGGGGGTAGGGATTGTGAATGATATTTTTTAGTTGACTGTAGTCCACGCAGGGGCACAACGTTCCATCAGACCTCTGAGCATAGACTATGATTGGAGTGATACAAGAGGATTGCAAAACACCCACCCTTTCACGATCATATTATCCAACCACACTCTAGGGTCTTGAATTCCTGATTTGTTTATGTCTAAAAAGGATAATTAGTATTAATTACATGTATCATCAGTTGGAAAGCCAAATCATACTTAAAATGGGAGGGAAGATGGTTACCTTATCCATATAAAAAATGTCCACATACTGGCCCAAGCTGTAAGGAAGGTCCAAGGCAACGTTGTATAGGAAAGAGTTGAGACAAGTAGTTCACCGCTCCAGCAAAAAAAATTCTAATAAGTGGAAATTTGCCACATCATATTGATTTTCAAGTGACAAAAAGGTTGGGCCCTAAGTTAATACTAACCAGTTGCCGCCACCATCCAACCCCAAGAATACAGAGAATAGCAAATCTGGAACAGTGGTGAATTAATCACAGAATTAAACTCATACACTGGGAATGATATGGGACATCTCACCACATAGTAAGCCATTGAGTGCCAACAATGCATTTAAGACCAAGGAGCCTACGTCAAGATCTAGGTCCAGATCCTGAGTGACCTGAAGGCTCATAAAATTCCCAGATGCCCCATGTTCAAGAGCCTGAAACGGATACCAGATGAGATCCTAACTAGGTGTTAACAAATAATAGAAAGTAAGCCTGATCTTGTTTATAAGCCACTCTGTGAGACATAGCTGGGAAGGAAGAAATAAACGCTACCCATCATTTGAACCATCTTATTGGGGAGAAACTATGGTTCCAGCCACCTAAACAAAGTCCACAACCTGAAGGTGTCCAGTTGGCAACAAAGGCACCAACGGATTCACAAACAGCAGCTCCCTTATAGCATCCAAAATGACTGCTTGAACAAAACCACCAGATCATAAAACTGCGGATTGTGGAGATGAGAAAGTGGTCACAGGGTTCAAACAACACAACCACACTTGCAATCCATACAAGCTGGCCAAAGCGTGGGAAAAAAAGGGACCAAGCTCTTCTACACGTGGTATGGGGGAAACCATCATTGTTATCAGGGTTAGGAGATACTCTCTAACTGCGGCATAAAAACTATCACCAAAAGGATGGGTCGTCCATCCATGATACAAGATTATGCAGCACCTCACTTACCGGGAAAGGTGGGGAAGGACAAAAACTAGATGCTCCATTATTTCATGGAGGGTGCTGATAATCATAAGACTGGCATGGAACTCAGAGTAATTGAACACCCAATGAACTTATTGGGATACCTCAAAAGCTATCCATATTGTTGAGTGCTAAGAAATGGCGAACGTGAACGTTAGCCAGGGGTTAACAATTTGGAAATATGCAAACAGATGTTTATTCAACTTATTAAGATGTTCAGTCAACTTGTTAAACTTGCATATTAAAGCTGGTTTTTGGGTTTTTATTCAACTAAAGTGGAGGGGAAAAATTAGAGTGACTGCGGAACCTGTTAGGATCTGCTGCATCAAAAGCTTACAGAAAATTAAGAGAATGAAAAAAATTGCATTTGCCATCAAGAATAAATATATAATTTGACTATGGCAGATTGACATTCTAAAATATTTATAACACCGGGCTAATATTAGCCTAGCCATCCAACTTAGGCCCAAATTTTTCCACCAAATCTTCCTCCCAGCGTGATTCTGATTTGCAGATAAGCGATGCTTCATCTGGTGGGTGACTGGGTGCAACCATGCCAGTCTAGATATGGCCAGTCTTATTGAGTAGGAAAGGATGTTTATTGCACCCATACCTGTCAGGGATGGGCTTGTGATTAGTGGTGACCAAGGAGTGGTGGTTGGGTATTTCATTGCCTGAAACTAAAAATCAAACTATTCTTTATGGATATCAATTTAGTCTTATCAGTGGAACTTGACCCAGCAGAGACAACCTTTTTGTAAGTAAATCACTGCCAACCTTCTACTGGTGAAGGCCCTGACTGCTGCCACTTCCCAACACAAAAATTTTCCATACAAACTTGCGGGTAGGCATGAGGGGAATGATGCAATTTTCAAGTGGTAAGCTGTCACACACCTCTCATCCACCACCTGGGTAAGTCACCCATGGTGACAAGAGGGATAGCTTCTGGCTTTCCCCCTTCTTGGTACAAATTGTCAATTTTATCCAATTAAGCTGTAAGGGGTTACTCCCCAAGATTTACATGTTTGGTTGATGGTTTAAGCACTTTCTTAACCAAATAAGAATATACCATATTGATAATAGAGATGGTAGAAGTAGCCATAAGATGGGAGAGTTTATCTTATTGTAATTTAAATTGGGGTTTACCTATAAGACAGGTAAAGTCCCTTGGAGGTGGGATTAAATTATATGAAGATATGAATTTACGCTCTTGGAAAGCTAGGTGATGGCTAATTTTATCCCTAATGTGGGTTAGATAGTGTTAATTCTTTTGATCATGTCAGTAAAGGTAGGCTGTCAGCAACCTTTGGATACCAATTTATGTCTGGATCTGGAAAGGAGGTCATGGGATGATCTGGGTTAATCCTCTGAATTGGGGGTGGGGCTTGATTGAGTGCATAGTTTTTGAATCAAGATATTATAATGGACCGCTTAATAATCATCCATATTTTTTATCTTGATTTAAATATGAAA